>JAECUM010005868.1:0-105590 GCA_016617855.1 Megalonaias nervosa | reverse complement strand
TCTTTACATAGTTTTTAGTTGTAATCTATATACAGTTTTACTTTTAATCTTTAGACAAGTTTAGTTTTTAAATTTTTATACAGTTTCTAGTTTCAACACCTTGATACAGATTTTATTTCTAATCCTGATGCAATTTTTATTTTAATCTTTATATAGTTTTCGTTTTTACTCATTCCAGTTTTACTTTTCAGCGTTACAGTTTTAAGTTGTAATGTTTATACAGTTTCGCTTTAGGGGCCCCGAGTGGCCGAGTGGTCTAAAGCGCTGTCCGTTACGGATCACTGCCATCTCACCTCTGTCTGCGTGGGTTCGAGTCTCGGATTCGGCCAATGTAGATATGTGAGAAAGCTTGCCAGTAGCTTCTCGTGGGTCGGTGGTTCTTTCCGGGGTTTTCCCGGGTTCTTCCTCCACCAATAATACTGGCCGCAATGTATAGCCTATCGTGTGCTGAAAAAATGGCGTTAAGCCCTACAACAACAACAAGTTTAGCTTTAATCTTTATACAGTTTTAAGTTTTAATCTTTATATAGTTGTTAGTTTTAATAATTAAGTATTTTGTTTTAATGTTTGTAGTTTTAGTTTTAATTTTGGTTGGTGATAAAAGGATGCATGCGGACTTTTATGATCTAAACTTCCATTCTTAAAATAACCAAATCTGTCCAAATCCACATTTGTCAGTGTTTTTATTTTTTCAATGTGCATGGTATTTAAAATTAATGCACGTTGGAAGATTAATTACAAAAAATAACATGCAATAACAACATGTTTTTACAACAAACATTTCAACAGATACCTGGAATTTTACTTCAGTTTTTCTACCGATCTCCTCGTTGATTTATCGTAAAAGAGGATGTTATTCCTTAACGGCGCATACAAGTAAGTATTTTATTTTCTTCAACACGTCATGTTGTTTATTAATTATGGAAGATATGTGACTGTACCCGTAATCAGTATTTAATAAACAAACCTGATTGGTCAAGGGGACAAACAAATAAACCAGTGCAATGTTGTAAATTAGTGTTTCACCTTGGTGCTGTCGGTGCATGCAAGCTTTTTCTTTACCTTAGTATCAGTTGGTTGAAGAGTCTTTATCATGTCAATCTACGTTGCTGTTTGAATAAGCCTTTGTACTGTCAATCAACGTTTGCTATTGAAATGAGTCTTTGTACTGATAATCCACGTTGCTATTGAAATGAGTCTTTGTACTGATAATCTACGTTGCTATTCAAATGAGTCTTTGTACTGATAATCTAAGTTGCTGTTGAAATGTTCTTTGTACTGATAATCTACGTTGCTACTGAAATGAGGCTACGTACGAATAAGCTACGTTGCTATTGAAATGAGTCTTTGTACGAATAAGCAACGTTCCTATCGAAATGAGTCTTTGTACGAATAAGCTACGTTGCTATTAAAATGAGTCTTTGTACGAATAAGTTACGTTGCGATTGAAATGAGTCTTTGTACGAATAAACTTCGTTGAAACTGAAACGAGCCCTTGTAAGATCAATCAACGTTGTGGCTGGAATGAGTGTTTGTATAGTTAATCTATTGCAGTTGAAAAAGGACTTCGCTAGGTTAATCTACGTTGCATTTGGAACGAGTCTTTGTACGGTTTATCTACTTTGCAGTTGGAAAAAGTCTTTGTAAGGTCAATCTACGTTGCTCTTGGAGTGGAGCCTTCGTGCGGCTAATCTAGGTTGCTGTTGGAATGAGCCTTTGTAAAGTTAATCTACATTGTAGTTGAAATGCGTCTTTGTAAGGTCAGTTGAAGTTGCCGTTGAAACGGGTCTTTGAAAAGTTAATCTACGTTGAATTTGGAATGAGTCTTTGTACGGAATATACGTAGTGGCTGAAATGAGGTCTTTATACGGTTTATGTACGTTGCAGTTGGAATTAGTTTTTAGTAAGGTCAGTCAACGTTGCAGTTGGAGTGAGTATTTGTATGGGTGCTCTACGATGCAGTTGTTATGAGTCTTTGTACGGATAATCTACGTTGCGGTTGGAACGAGATTTTGTAAGGTCAGTCTACATTTTAGTTGGAATGAGCCTTTGTACGGTTATTTTACGTTGTAGTTGTAACAAGATTTTGTAATGTCAATCTACGTTATTGTAATGTGTCTTGTTACAGTTACTTAACGTTGTAGTTGGAATGTGTCTTTGTAGGGTTATTCTACGTAGTAGTTGGAATGAGTCTTTGTACGGTTATTCTACGTTGTAGTTGAAACAAGTCTCTGAGAGGACAATCGACGTAGAGTTGGAATGCGCCTGTGTAAGGTCAGTTTACGTTGCAATTGGAAACTCAAAACAGTGTTATATACTATGATTTCTATAGTAGTTAAATTGAATGGAGCTGAATCCGGAGGAACACTGACAATATATTTAATCGCGATCCACCAGGCATTTCAAATTTACTTGAGTAGAGGAACAAATTAGCAAGGGAGACAACTTGAAAAAAATATAAACAAACCTATTCTGCCTGCATAATGTAAGGGAGACAACTCGAAAAAGTATGTAACATAAACCTATGATCACTAGACTATGAAAAGAAGGTCAGTCACTGTGTTCTCTTGGACACCTGAATTAGTGTTTTTCTAAAGTCAAATCTGACACTTTCTCAGCAATGACAAGACAATTATGACTCCAGACTTACTGTTTTAAATTTAATTCTTTCGCGAACTATGCACTGAATATAGAGGAATGTTCAATCTTTCTGGAAAGCAAAGACATGATGTGATTCCTTCTGCCTCTTGCAACATGTTCGCGATGATCCTGGTATTTAAATTTAAAACATTTTTTTTTAATTTTTTTATTGAGAACCTTGAAGTCTGCAGCAATCATCATCAACGTAGTTTGGATTTTTTGGTCTCAATGGAGGAGCATGCGCATTATTTGATATCACCCCACTGTGATATTCGCTAGCAAATACAGCCCCCTCTTTGCCATTGATTATTATCTTTTGCCATTGTTTATACTTTTAAAAAGATGATGAGTCATTTGCTTAAAATGTGCTTCTTTACGCATTGTTAATGGTTAGTCCTTATTGAAATCCAGGCTGAGTAGAACGACTGAATTTACAACATTCTTTAACAAATGAGACATTATTTAATAACTTCCATATTAATATTAATTTACCGAGTTCTTCCTTTGTTCTTCCTTCCATACGGATGGTTGATGGGATGCGGGCAGCTGACTGCGAACCAAAATAATAATAGAAGAAAAAGTCAAACATAAAGGGAATGTGCTGTCCTATTAGCACACTACCCTTCCCTTGGGCTGGATTCATTGTATATCCAAAGGAGATACGTAACATTTGCATAAACACAAATGCAGAAAACCAAGTTGATACTCCTAATTGCAAGCTTGCGCTAGTCATTATTAACTTGATCGAGAGACCATACTTCACAGCTATCGTAATAAAAATACGAGATCTGTAGTCTGCCAAAATAAGCACTTCACACAATGCAATGTAGCCTAAAATACATCACGTGACAGGTGGCCTACTGACTTTGGGTGTGTAACCTTAGAGATGAAGAGATTAGCGTTAGAAAAAATTGGGTTGATTCGAAAACGGAGGATGTTTGTTATTCAAACGTACACGAAAGTCTCTCGTAGAAATAATAGCAAAATATCATTCTCTGCAGTTCATTTTGTTTTATCTTCAGATCTATTACAAACGTGTTACCGTTTGCCACATACGCATAGTCGTCCCAGAATCCTACGAAATAACCTTGTTAATTCATGGAAGATTCTGCTTCATCGTCAAGACAGTCAAAGTCTTTTGGACGACTGTTGTTGGCACATGTTACTTTATATGCTCCAGTCACATCAACTTGCAAATCAAATTCGTTTGGAAGATTATTTTGGTACACGTTACTTTAGAGGGCGCTCTAGAGATAGTTTCTACTTCTGACCGAGTGACAGGTGTATGGTAAAGCTGTTTGCATTTGCAACATGCACAGTGGAGATAATATTGGCATACATATATACCACTTTCATGTAATGTGGCTGAAATTTCTTTGGATATTGTACTTGTGTAAATTGTACATGACGTAAGCACACAGCTAACCAAAATGTCTGATCCCAAGTAGCAGCAGAGAGGGTGAACCCTACAACTTTTCTGAGCCCTTATTTTATAAAAATAAAGGTTCTATCGATGACATTTTCTCTAATTGGTCTCCAATATTATGGTACCTTCGAATATTTCAGCACCGGGTCACTCAATTTTTGTCGTCCACGCTCTGCTGCTATAATTAACCAAAGATTTTATCCAGACCTACACGATATCTAGATCTTGGATCATGTAAATTTATCGTTATAAATCCAAACGGAACAGCTTGTGCTTTTGAAAAGAAATTTTTAAATTTAATCATGTCCATGTCCCCTGAACACCAAGTACAGTAAATATGCTGCAGGGTATAATTATCTACTCCATTAAATACAACCAAAATATTACAGTTATCTCTAATTACCTTAGGTATCTGCGTGCATCGTTGTGTAACATAAATCACATCAGTATTTTTATGTCTACCTCGAGAAAATATTCTAGCTGGATTGGATTGTTTATCCAGCATAACATCATCGTACACCACTAAATTATTAATAAGTCCATCTAGATCATCTGTAGATGGTGCCTCATCGATATCGGTAATAAAATCAATAACATCATTATCCAATATCTTTGCATTTTCATTAAAATCTTTAAGTACCCCATAACACCGCTGATCATCTACAGATGGTGCTACCAAATATAACCTATCCCATTTGAGCCATCGCATTATTAGATTGAGCAACAATTGTGTTTTACCAGATCCAGATGGACCTATTATTATCATTCTGATAGAATTCGGAAGCGCTGGATGGTGCTTTACTGGTTCTTGTTTTCGTGTCGCTGAAAAATCAATTATATCCATATCATTAATAACATGAGTTTATATTGTGTTCGATGCAGAGCATTTACACCTACTGCCGAATTAACGACAATAACAACAAAAAATAAAAGACGTGCAATTACAGGTAAATGTGTAAAATGTGGTATAAAAAAATATAAATTTATTTCATCAAAGACAGGTGGAGATATAGCCGCTTCATTAGGGAAATTACCAGGAACCCCATGGGCTAAATACCCCGGTGAGAAACACCTTCCTGGATATAATTATTGTGGTCCTGGAACCCGACTTGATATCCGACTTGATGATCAGGATCAACCTAGACCAGGAGAGCATCCAGTAAATAAGATTGGTCAAGCGTGTCATGTTCATGATGTTGCGTATAAAAGCAAGGATTTAAAACAACGACATCTCGCAGATGTGAAATTGATTCATGCGTTAAATTCTATACCTAATAAATCTCTCAGAGAAAAACTCGCTAGTTTTCTAGTAAAAACTGCTATGAAAAGTAAAATAATGCTAGGGGCTGGTAATTAATTATATAACTAATATAATGGAATCTGTTCATTATTCCCCGAGAGGATATTGGAGAGGCAAAGCAGCTATTACTAAACTTTCCGAAGCAGCAAAAGTCTCACGTAATGTCGCTGCAGCGTGGTTAGCACGACAGGCAATATGGCAGATTTATCCACCACCACCTAAAAAAATTCAATACGCACATTTTGATGTCAGCGTCCCTAATGAAGTTCATCAAGCAGATATTTTGTTTTTACCACACGATACTATTAAAACACGTGGACGAAAATCACGCACGTACAAATACGCATTGACTGTCGTTGACGTTGCAAGTAGATATAAAGAAGCGGAACCATTATCAACAAAGACAGCATCTGAAGTTGCATCTGCGTTCGAGCGAATTTATCAGCGAGGACCTTTGCAATGGCCACAATTATTACAGGTTGATCCTGGTAAAGAATTTCTTGGTACAGTATCATCATTGATGAAGCGACATAACGTTAAAATCAGACGAGGGCATACTGAAATTCATCGTGATCAGGCAATCGTTGAACGATTTAATAGAACACTTGCTGAGCGGTTATTTGGATATCAATACGCGAGGGAAATATCTACCGACTTTAAGTCCGGAGAGAGATCTCGTGAATGGGTTGCAAGATTACCAAGTGTGATATCTGCGCTAAATAATGAAATTACTCGTGCAACTTCCATGAAACCTTCTAATGCGATTACAAAAAAATATATAGCCCGTAGCGATAAACAACAACCTCGACCGGTATTAGGTAATGTAACTGTAAGATATTTATATGAGCCTGGGGAACTTGAGGGTGGTAAAAAAAGAGCAACCGATCCTATCTGGAGCGTTACTACACATACAATTTCTGACATAGTTAGATCCACTGGAAGACCTGCAATCTACAGACTAGATTCTACAGCCCCTCAGCGTGGATTTGTACGTGAACAATTACAAGTAATTCCTGCGGATACACAATTACCACCACGTTCACTTATGTAAACTAGCACCTCTACGTCGATTGCATTCAAGACAGGTCAGCATCACATTATCACGTGTGTGACCTAGATCGCTATTAATTCTATCTACAGTAAATTGTCTTGGATTATTATTCGAATACTGCCATAGCATCTTACAGTTACAGCTTGCACAATCATTATTCTGTCGTTGTTTTAGCGTTATAATAAATTCAGCATCAATATCAAAGTCACGTTTATTTTTTTTTTGTCACATTGCTTATAACCCGCTAATTTTTTCTTTATTGCAGCAGTTTCGTTAGTGATTTCCTCAGTTATCACGTAATCTATAATAACCCTATGTAGTTGAGATATTCTTCTGACTCGAGAAACTGCAAGATAGACTAAATTCGACCATTCAATCCGATCATCTACAATCCAGATATTTGTATCAGAAATAGTTAATCCTTGAGATAAGTGAATCGTTATAGCGTATCCTAACGTCCATGGAGATTTATCCATACTCAATGCGCATTCAACAACATCAATAGCAACCAAAACAATATCATTCAAGACGAGATTCTGTACCCCACCCACCAGGAATTTCCACTTCGATATTTTGTCGTCGAGTATTTGCTGGGCGATAACACAAAGGTACAGGTAGATCTGAAAACTTTTCTTTATGTAACAGAAATAATTTCTCCTGTAGTTCATCACGAACTATCTTTCTACTTGCAACTATCAAATCAGCGGGTCTCCATAAAGTCCAAAAATCACTCATCGTAGTTTCTGGAATTACTCCTCGCATTATTTCACATTGTATTTTATCTGGCTGCAGTCTGATTAATCTTTTAAACTCCTTCAGCGGTTCATCAATGGCTCTACGGTCATCATTTATTTCTTCATAATAATCTACATTATTCTTCAGCCATTCATGTGGAGATTGTCCAATAAAAGGTGGTGGTTGACCATGATCACCACACATTATCACAGCAGTATTCTTTAATAACAACCATTCAAGAAATACTTTTAATACTTCTAACGACACCGTGCATATCTCGTCCCAGATAATATACTTAGGTATATATTTTTCACCCATTCGTTCAGGAGTCCATGTGTCTCCGCACCATCTAAAGAAACTATGGTATGTACATGATTTTACTCCTCGTTCTTTTATTTCCCTGGCTAATTTATGTGTAGGTGTCAAAACAATTATATCTGAACTATTATTCATAAATAAGTTAATCGCACGAGTTGTTTTGCCTGAACCACCGCATCCGTTAAGATAAACAGTCTTATGTCTAGCTACAGGGTCGTATACAGATGGTGCAGATGACTTTGATGCTTGATTATTATTTTTGTAATATTTCTCCATAATTTCAACGTCTGCAGATTCAGAATAACTAAGTATATTTTCTTGCTTTATCCTCCATGTTCCCCATTCACCATTACCAAGCAGCGGTTTTAACAAATCCTTATATTTTTTATGTATATAAAACGAATCCGTAACAACTCTAACAGCATCATTAGGAAATCTATTTATCATCGACAATAGATTTATTGAAACATAAGCCAACATCGAAGATCTTAAATGAGTGAACTGCGGAGAATCGCCATCAATATAGCTCACAATCTTACCTAGTTTGGTCCCGTCTGATAAATAAGCATTACATCGGTTTACAAACGTATTTTTTTCCGTTGTATCAGCGATTATAAAATCTAGTTCAGCATCGTCCATAATCAATCTTGTACAGTGTCGTTTATAATCGTACGAACTACCTTGAGTAAACTTGCCGATTATCTTTCTACCAAGATCCTTTGCAAGGTTCTCATCATTATCATAATCATTGACGGGTTCCGGTAACCAAACTTGCTTCTGTGGACGATACGATATAATCGCTTCAGTTACTCTTAACGATATTAAAATTCCAGCATCAAGCATATACCGCAGCAGCACTATCGGTACCCAGCATTTCTCTGAAAAATGTCTTCCGAACCAAACATAATTAATCGGATGAAGATTTTGTGCAAATTCAAATGATTCTACGTGTGCAAACCCTGTTAAATCAAAATTTGGTAGGGATCCGTTTATCGAAACATTGGTCATCTCGTGTGATGAATGTCCAAATCTCTTAAAGTATTTAGAACACTCTCCATATCCAAGAAAACTTCCAGGATAACACGCTGCCATATCAACAGAGATAACGTCACTATGGTTGTATTTGGTATTCCATAATCCACCATGTCCATATTCTATACAGCTATTCCGGACATCATCAAGAAATTCCGATCGTGTCGGTTTCCATGAATTTTTCTCCTGAGCGAAATGAGCAGCTACTGATGAAACGGTAAAACAATTATTTAATAATTGTCTAACTTTGACATCGTCTGAAGTATATTTCAGCGCAAGATGTTCCATTTCTTCATGAAGAGATTCTGTACGGTAAATATTACCATTAGGCCGTACAAACTGATCGTAATGTTCGTATTCTGAACTTTGAAACAACCACACAGATACAGGATCACTTTTACTGATATTTTTGATAAAATCAAGTATATGACCATCATAAAATTTAACCGTTCTATCTCGTGAAAATATTGTTACTGCTGAGGTCCACGCATGCGAATTATGATCGACTATGTCTATCGGAGCTCCATTTTTTATGTATTTTGGTTTATATAAAATCTCTCCGGTTAATGACTTCACTGTTATTGTGAATTTTAATTTCTTTTCTAGCTCAGCGACATCTTTGATAGACGCTCCGGTATCTTTAACTGTTTCTGCCCATGCGTTTATTTTTTTACTTCTTAAATCTGTCAGGCCATTACCACGTATCGCATTTGTAAAATGTTCTGTAACTCGTTCAGCTACACAGTTTATTCTCGACAGTTTCATCGGTTTAAGATTCTTAACATCAGGTTTATCATTTAACGGATATATTGCATATACAACTGCGGTCACAGGATACCCCCGTTCATAATACGGTCTGTCTATACCAGTAAGTATTCCGGGCTTGGATCTGTTATTTAAGAGAACAATATTACCCCCGGACTGCACACGTACTGGATCACGCTTATCACGAATAATCCAGATATCATCATCTGTGTTTACAATAAATTTTATTAAAATAAAATATTTTTGATTATCAAGGTGATTAATAATTACTTTTCCTCGTTCGTCATTCATCATATTGAAAACTCTTCCAAATCTGAATGTTGACCATGCATGAGCAGCACCATCGTCACGAAATTCTTTTTTGGCTTCACGGATACGTTTAGTTATATCTTCATTCGTTAAAGCTAGATCCTGCATCAAAGTACTAAATTTATATTCTGGTAGTCTGTCAAGGTCAAATCTAGCAGGGGAAGGTTCAATCATGGATAATTCCTCCATATAATTAAAACAAATATTTAAATTGAATTTTTAGTGTACATATAATGATTGAAACAAAGAATTACTGCCACTGGCTTAAAATCGGACATACTTCTCCTTGTAACAGAGCATGCGTGAATGAATTCTGTAGCTACCATATGCAATGTGTTAGAAATGGAAGTTTAGGACCAAAACCGTGTATTCAGTGTGGTGCTGGAGTTAGAGGAAAAACTCGGTTATGTGTGAAATGCGGCGGTAAAAAATATAGAGAGTTAAAACGGTATTATGACCCAAAAAAATGGTAAATCCCCTATAAAAACCGTAGAGGATTATCTGGCTAGATTTCAGAATAATGATTTAGACAAATAATATTAGTAAATAAATGGAGCAAAATGAATTTGTATCGCATCCGATCATCAAAAATTATGAAGCATCCCGAGATGGCGTGATCAGGAACTGTAGATTAAAAAAACCAGTCGGTAATCTTAATAATAAAGGTTATCTTAAATTTCGTGCTGGGAAAAACCATTATTTATCACATAAATTCATATTCGAATGTTTTCGTGGAGTAGTTGAAAATGGACTTGTAGTTGATCATATTGATGGAGATCCCCAGAATAATCGGTTATCTAACCTGCGAGCTATTACACAAAGTCAGAATTCTGCACGTGGAAATACTGGAAAATATCCCAAGATCCCGAGGTCTGTTATATCCATGAATATACAGACAGGTGAAAAAATAACTTTCCCATCAATGAATGCGGCTGCCAGCTATTTTAGCATACATTCACAATCAGTACGTGATGTTGCAGATAATATTACTAAATCTGCATATTCAATAAAATACGATCAGTCGATAATATTTGAATACGTCAAATAACTCTTCAAAACAAAAACAGATAGTTCGACTGTCAGTTTTACCAAGGTTTTTGTTTAGCCATAACTACAGTCAAGGGTCCACCTTCACCGTCGCTGCTCTCAGCGTCATTATTGACAGAATCAGATAGCATAATCTTTCTTAATTGCATTACACGATTATCCACGATCTTTTTTCTTTCGTACTCGTGAGATAGTTCGGATTTAATATTTTCGATCGAACGTGCAAGAGGTGCAAATAGCTTTACCTGATCGTCGTTTACCATAGCTAGTGATTCAAGCATAGATTGATAGATTAATTTTATAAATCTGTAGTTTGAAGGTAATGAGTATTTATTATCAAATTTTCTCTGTTGCAGTGATTCAAAATCGCACATAATTTTCTGAGGGTCAAGATTATCAGATATTTTTATTCCGTTATATTTTAATTTTTTAATAGCACAGATAATATCATTTATGTTTTCATGGTTCATTATATATATATTTATATATTTAAAATAAAAAAATATTAGCCACCCATGACTTTTTTTTTTTGTCAGGGGATTGTTTTTGTGTGATATATGGTTATGAAGTATATACAAATGGTTTATTATTTTGGACGGCACTATCCATCTGACCTCAGTGGAAAATTACTGGACACTGATTAACTGTCCATTTGACCTCAGTGGAAAATTACTGGCACTGATTAACTGTCCATTTGACCTCAATGGAAAATTAATGGCACTGATTAACTGTCCATTTGACCTCAATGGAAAATTACTAGCACTGATTAACCGTCCATTTGACCTGAATGGAAAATTACTGGGCACTTTAGTTACATATAAACTTATCTCTACATACAGACGGGCCTTCTCTCTACGAACACATAGATAATTCTATGTATACAAATGGTGATGACGGGGGAATCTTGTCTACGTCCAACAGATTTTGTACAGTCTCACAGGATTTGTATTACTAATGTAACGTGAATTTACTTCAGTTTTTCGAAATTAATACAATAATCGCACGTATGGAGTTATCGTTCGTTAAGGTCAAAGTACGTTAGAGCTAAAAATAACTCTACGTTACTTGGTATATAAAACTGACGTGAATTTAAGGTTATTAGAGTCAAAATATCCCTCTCTGTTACAAATTGCTGCTTCACTAACAGCGATTCTTACAAAGAGAAGATAGATCACTAAATAATTAACGAAAAACGATATATATCGTGTCCGTACGGGGACTGAAATACCTCGATTACAGATAACATGTATTATCATGTAAGAAGATCGTAAAGGGAGATAATCGTTTAATTTACTCTACAGAGAGACAGCAGAGTTATCGCGCTTCATTGTATAATCAATTACAGTGAAAAAAATAATTTTTATCTGCGTTTTGAGAGAAGACCTGCCAGGTGTTACAATTTAGACCCTCACGGAGCAAGAAATCTGAATAACATAAAACAAGCAAAAATAACATAAAACAAGCAAAAATAACATAAACAAGCAAATTTTCTCAGATCTATAATATTTTCTGAATTGCAAAAGAATTTATTCGCTAAACAAACAGTGTTGGTGCGTAAATACGACAACTCTACGAGCGTATATACAAACTAATATTAAGATTCTCTCCTCGTAGATCCAAAATGTGTCCAGATTGGTCAGTAAGTTTGAAATTTATTCTCGACAATAACGGATTATGTACACGTAGATAAACGGGGTTAATTGGTTCAGATACAATTAACCACCCAGGCGGATCTTTAGGACTGAATGTATAACCTTGCTCCGCAGTGCCACTGCGGTGGCTAGATTTCTCAAGGTCTACTTGATAGCTGCCATCAATTACATCACATACTAGATTGACTGCGATCGTTGATGTTATATTAACAACGCCTGGCGATATATGACGACCTCCACCGTATGGATCGTTGTTATGTTTAAGAATAACCGGTGGTGGGGCTATTTTTCTCCATGAATCACATATTCTTTTAAACTGTTCATCAATAAAATCATTAACTGATTTCTTTAGCTCTTCAGAGTTAAATCCGGGAATTATAAATGTTGATAGCTGTTCTTGCATAATTCCGAAATGTTTAAGAAATACTGTTGTAAATAAACGATTGAGTGGAACACTCTGTACTGGATCGTCTTCATTAACTATATAACCTGTAGCAGATCTTCTTGTTTCTGGGTTATATAAATGTTTTTCTCTGTCAACAAGAACATTATTCATAAACTCTAGATCTGAAGCAATTTGATTCAAATGTTGTATTGAGGCAATTATTTGATTTTTTAAATCATCGCTGTAAGAAACATTAATGCTTGAAAATAAATTTCGTAGATTATTAAATACACGTTCATGTTCAGATTTAATTGTATTAGCATATGAATTTATTAAATCAATATCAAGTACCATTATTGTACCTTTTTTGCCATCAATGGTTTTTATAAAATATCTTTCTATTCTATCTATATAATGTATAACTCTTTCATTGCCTAAATATTTTTGCCATGGATAAGCATCTTTTACTTTTCGATATTCTGGAAGTTGTATAAATATTCTTTTATCCGTGACGAAATCAGATCGTTGTGGTTCTAGTGGTCCTTGATAAACCGGTGGAATATCTGGCCATCCTAACACAGATCTAATCGAACTCTGATAAATGTCTACGAGATAATCAGGGGAATTTATTTCAATCGCCGCTGATAATGTTGGTTCGTAAACAGTAATCGCTATTTTGGATTCTTTTTCTGTAATGGATTTAATTCTGCGTTGAAATTCATTGTTGATCTGTTCTATTTCATAACTGCCAGTTGGAATACTAACTACTTGCCAATCAGGAGTTCCATCAGGTTTATTCTTATTTGCGAATACTAATGAATTATCTGGCTGTAGTCCACCAAATGGTTTTGATCTAATATTAGGCCAGCTATGATAAACCCGTAACTGTGCTAATGCTATTTCCTTTGCAGGAATTGCGGTTGGAAAGTTAATGCTAAATTCAGGATTGGTCGAACTTAATGAAACCATTGTAGTTTTTGACGGAGTCGTATTAGTGACGATCTGCTGAAGTAATTCCCTGTCTGTCATTATTATTATCGTTATTATTTAATTCGTCAAAATCATTAGCGGTCACCTTAAACGCATCATCATAGGTTTTCATCATCATCGCAAATTCAGTATCGGATATTTCACCATCACTAACGCATGAAGAAATATACAAGGATAGTTTAGAACATGCCTCTGTTACTGTATGTAATTTAATCATATAATCGTGCAATTTAACATTTGTACAGGTATCTATCTTTTTAGCTATAATACCGAGAACACCAGCAATAGTCGTTGATGCTGAAACAATGATGGTTATAACAACAGGTGCTGTCATTGTCAATGTTGATAATAATAATCCTGTTCCAGCATTAACAGCAGAAACTGAGTAAACAACTACATCGATGACAACTATACGCCTTTTGTATTTTTTTATTTTTATGTTATAATAATTAATAAAATCCTTTAGTTTAGACAGACGTTCATATACTTGATTATATCTGTAACGTTGAACGTCGATGCAGGACTGAGGTTGATCCATTATTGTTATATTAAGTGACTAATTGTGGTGTTCCAGCTACAAATTCCAAACACCACCAGTAAGACGTTGCGGTTATTGTTTGATCATCTGCTTCCAGTAAAAATATTTCTTCAGTATCTTTATTTAACACTATAGATACAACTCCAGAGAAATCATCGGCTGAATGACGCCATGGAAATGTTGTAGTATAAATTTTAAACTTTGTAGAGCTAAATATAGACAGTCTATATACACCAGTAACTTGTGCGGTATATCTAACAGTGTTATTTTGCTGTGACCATGTTGTTAATCCTGATGCTACTGTGTACACGACATTGACGATCTGATTGTGAAGGATTTTAATCAGATTAGTTTTTTGAACAATATTAGGTATTCCACTAACAATATCATTAAGTTTCATGTTAACGTCGGCTAGTTTTATGTCAACGGTTGGTGGATCACCAAAAAAATCTTTAATGGGTTTGTTTATGTTTCTACGAAAATTTAAAAAAGTTTGTACGTGATTAGTAAAAGTACCATTGAGTGTGGTCATTTCGTCATTGATTGTTTTTAGCGAAGTTGTCGTAGGAATGTTACTATCGTCTACATATTTCTTCGTTGCAGCGTCAAAATCAGATTCTGATGTTCTAAGATTATTAATACCATTATTATTCATGTTGAGAAATTCACGCATTATACCACCGTTAACTAACACGTACTTAGATTCTTGATCATCGACATATTTTTTTGTTGCGGCGTCTGTATCTACGGTTGGATTTCCAAGGTCTATAATCTTATTTCGATTCATGATAATGCTATCCCTGAATGAATCACCAGCTCGCTTGATAAAATCGTTAACTGACTTACCAGAATCTTGTATTTTACCCTGATCGGAGAAAATAACGATATTATCAACAACTGCGGTAGGAATTCGTACGATTACATCCGTCAGTTGTATGTTACTCGTTTTTAATCGTCCTTGTTTATCCTGAAAAACAACGACTTCATTTTAATCCACACTTGTAATATTTAATAAATCGTCAATCTCATTTCTGAGTTGATCAAGAGTTGCGTATTTAGATAAATCAGCTTGCTTCTGAGCTTTGCGAGATCTTCTGTAAATATCTACCATTATATTTATAAGTATCCGTTTAAATGCGACAATGTGGTATATTCATGCACGACTTTATGAGGTGGTTTTGTTGATTTTGATATAACATCAAGTACATTAAGTACTTCATGACCACATATTGGTGGATCAGCTAGTGTTTGTGTTGGTAACGTTGAATACCAGATTGGAGCAATATTATTGCTGACATAATGAAGAAATTCCTTAGATGGCACTAATCCATATGAATCAAAATAAATAATTCCACGTGGATCAATTGCATATCCAACCCAATGCGTGCCTGGTCCAGAGTTTTCATCGAGATTAATAATACCAGTTTCAATATTATTCGGTTGTTTTGGTAATTGATCGCGCATAAAAACACCTCTGAAGTTTTTTATTTTTAGTTTTTTAGCAGCATTAAGTAAATCAAAATTGGACATAGGCGATATCAGTAAACTGTCCCGGGAAGTCTTAGACCCTTTCCGTACCATGAATACGGGGTCCCGGGAAGTCTTAGACCTTTTCCGTACCATGAATATGGGGTCCCTGGAATCTTAGACCCTTTCCGTAAGAATATGGGGTCCCTGGAAGTCTTAGACCTCTTCCCTTTTTTTTGATTCCCTGTCCGGTTGCTTTCTTTAATGCCATTCCAGCAGCGGTTCCAACAGCACCTAATGCAGCTGCTTTTGCAACAGCTGGGGCTGCAGCGGCTATTAATGCTGGTATAGCTGCGAGAAGTGGAAATATACCACCTGTCTTAACAGCATCTTTGATGGCACCCGCAGAAAGATTAAGTTTTATACCTTTATTTGATTTTTTAGCTTCATTGAAGTTTCTGAATTGACGCTCGGTCAACGATAATTTATTTGAACCGCTCATCTGTTCTCGCTTTAGCGATATTTTTATTCCACAGTTATTTTTTGATGCTGATTGTAGCCTTTTAATCTGACCAGGAGTCAGGGTAACACTAGCGTGATGATATGACATTATAATTATTATCCTGATTTTAAATCAAGGTGATCTAATTACATGTTTTCTACTGGAGCATCAACGACTCTCATTCGTCCACTAGCACCTTCAAGTAACATCGATTTATCGCTGAGTATGACGGCGATTGCTCTGTAATTAGGGATATCTACAATGTTTCTATTAACGGGAGCTCGAAAGTGTATATCAACAACAGATTGTTTGGTTAAATCTAAATGTTCCAGAGAAAAGTAATAGATCGGATATAATGTTATAAAATCCAGTTGTGATATTTGTAAACCAGTATCAATATTTTGATCACGACCCATGAACGTCATCAGACGATGATATGCACGTGCTACATGATTTTGATCGAAATTCAATAAAATATCTTCGGATGGTTCTTGATGTCCATTTATTCTTAATGAAACTTCAGAAACACCAAGATTGTCGAATATCATTGCACTACGTTCTTGATCATTTAATCGTGCAGCACTTTGAAAAGCAATAAATATATGCCGTGGTGCAGAAACACCCTGCTGAGAAGCTATATGCCACGTGAATAAACCATTAACAGTACTCTGCACAGCATCTGTGGTCATTGCTAACCATGACAACATTGATTTACCACCTTGACTCATAAAATATATTAACCGATCTTCTTCAGATATTGTTGGAGTCATCACTGGCATCCATAATGAAAGCTTGGTTAATACTATTTTACCAGGATCACCAGCGGGTTTCCATAATGCATCATTGTCCGTGGCTTTTCGTACTAGTACAACCGTATGTTTAGCTCCAAAAATAACTTTTCTGACGTTTCTACAGAATCCAAATATGTGTGAAAGTTGAATTGAACATGAAAACAATCTTCTGTCACCTTTCAATATTGATTTACGTGTTGCGAATCCGAAGTTGAAATTTTCATTCATTGATATTACTGCAGGAGTTTCTGCGGCTCCTGCGGCATTCCTTACGTTACCCATAGTAACATTCCTATGTTCGGGATGATTGGTTGTGTCCTTCGCAAACATCATTGATGGACCAGCTGATCTTGAATAATCATCGCTGTATCTCGCAAGACCAAGTATTGTTGTAGCAACGTCAACGTCTTTCTGAATTGATTCAATATTTTTTCCGTCAATCATGTACGTAGCACTATCAAACAACGCCATGATGCCATTATTAACAAAACCAACCCAAATATCGGCTCCATATGCTACTGGTGCTGCAGGAGCAACGTTATTTAAAATTTCACCTTCTACTTCAATAAATGTCTCAGCGGGTAAGAAATACCTACTTGTATCTTGAACCTGAAGTTCAATCCTTCCACGCTGATTTGGAATTCGAGCGTCATAAGAATAATATTGATAATCACGCACAGACTCATCCTTGAGTACTGGTGCATCCATGTCAAACGCTGGATCAGATATACGTTTGAGACTCTTTATTATAATTATTATCGTCTAAAACGAAGACCACATCGAGAAGTGAGACCACTTCCTGCTCTCAGACTAGCGGTTATATTTTTTTCTTTTTCTGATAATGGTACATCAGCCAACTCTGCTAGTTTTTGATTAGCAGCTTGATTTATTATTTTACTAATATTTGCAGGCATTACTTCGGTGCTAGGTAATTTTACAGGTTGAGGTCGGACCGCAGGTCTGCGTATTAATCGTGCTAGTCTATCCTTGATCGCTGAAAACGCTTTACTAGCGAGATTACCAACAGCACCAATACCTTTTTAACGAACAACATCAATAGCTTTCATCCCCAGTTGTTTTGCAATCGGTATTGCTTTTGGGGCTATCCTTCTAAACAGACCCTGAACAATATCACCTAGTCCATCTCCGTAGGTTGTTTTGTATACTGGTAATCGTGAATTTATTACCCTGACCATGGTTGGTCCACGTTGATTACTATATACGCTCATTTTATTATAGTAGCTGTTATTTAATTACATACTCAGTCACTATAGTAGCCATCGGCAATTTCATTAATGAGGGATCGATATACATTAACATCCATAATTCCACCTGTAAATAATCGTTGACAAATATCAGCTGCTTCATTAATTATCTCTGTAGAATTATTACCAGCTCGTTTTCCTCCAATGAGGATTTCTAGTCGATCAACATCAGCAAGGACGTTATTGGGGCAAGTAATAAGGCCACTCCCTAAACCACTTCCAGTTGCGCCAGGAGTATCATAAAATTCTTCTTCTTCCTCAGTTTCTTCTTTTGGTTTCGGTGATGTTTTTGGTTTCGGTGATACTGGATAATCACGGAGTGACTGCTCAAATAGTTTTGATTTTTTTTCTGGTTTTTGTTGTTGTTGTTTTTTGTTGTTGCTGTTTTTGTTGTTGTTTTTCTCGTCTTTGTTGCATTAATTGTTGTTGTTGTTCTAGTGATAATTGTATATACGAAAGATAACTATTTATTACACGAATATATTCCATATATCTCGGATCATCATTTCTGGCCTGATCAGTTTTATAATATATACGAAATATCCATTTGTACCAGGTTTCATGACCTACAGGTTTATCAGCATATTCAGATTTTAAAAACCGTCCTCGATCATTATAGCTTTTCACAGCAATCTCAGCTAATACTACTACATCTTTAGCCCCTGTAATATCAGCAATAGCATCTTCGGTAAATTTGTTATTTATATCAGTTTTCTCTCTTATTTGTTCTTCTTCTAGTTTTTCTGGTTCTTGTGTACGATCTTTTATATCACCTATTTCACCATGAACTTGTTCAATACCTTCAAGTATCTCTCGCATCGGTTGAGCAGCATCTATTTCAGCTGGAAGTCCACGTAAAATTCCTTTTGTCTGCTTCGTTCTTTTTGCTATTTTTCCAGTCGCTTCAGCGGTTTTTTCTAACGCAGGAAGAAGACCTTTAGTGGTCTCAGTAATAGGTTTAAATAACTGTTTTGTATCCTCTTCAAATTCCACCTGAGATTCTTGACGTGATTGTAATTGTTTCTTGAATAAATCACGGACGGGTAAATATTTTCTAATTGCTTGAAGTCGCACTCGAGCTAATCTAGCTGAATGTGGTTCTCCGATACTCATTGTTAATATTTATAATAGTTGTTTAATTTATAGCAGCAGAGCGTGGACGACAAAAATTGAGTGACCCGATGCTGAAATATTCGAAGGTACCATAATATTGGAGACCAATTAGAGAAAATGTCATCGACAGAACCTTTATTTTTATAAAATAAGGGCTCAGAAAAGTTGTAGGGTTCACCCTCTCTGCTGCTATATTAGAAACGACACATATTATACAAGCCAGCAAATTAGAAACGACCCATCTTATACAAACCAATGTATTAGAAACGACTCATCTTACACAAGCAAGTGTATTAGAAAATATCCATCTTATACAAGCACGTGTATTAGAAACTACCCAGCTTATACAAGCACGTGTATTAGATACTACCCATTTTATACAAGCACGTGTATTAGAAATACCCATCTTATACAAGCGCGTGTATTAGAAACGACCCATCTTATACAAGCAAGTGTATTAGAAAATACCTATCTTATACAAGCACGTGTATTAGAAAATACCCATCTTATACAAGCACGTGTATTAGAAAATATCCATCTTACACAAGCAAGTGTATTCGAAACGACCCATCTTACACAAGCAAGTGTATTAGAAACGACCCATCTTACACAAGCACGTGTATTAGAAAATACCCATCTTATACAAGCACGTGTATTAAAAAATACCCATCTTATACAAGCGCGTGTATTAAAAAATACCCATCTTATACAAGCACGTGTATTAGAAACGACCCATCTTATACAGGCACGTGTATTAAAAAATACCCATCTTATACAAGCACGTGTATTAGAAAATACCCATCTTATACAAGCACGTGTATTAAAAAATACCCATCTTATACAAGCACGTGTATTAGAAAATACCCATCTTACACAAGCACGTGTATTAAAAAATGCCCATCTTATACAAGCACGTGTATTAGAAAATGCCCATCTTATACAAGCACGTGTATTAGAAAATGCCCATCTTACACAAGCACGTGTATTAGGAAATGCCCATCTTATACAAGCACGTGTATTAGAAAATACCCATCTTATACAAGCACGTGTATTAGAAAATACCCATCTTATACAAGCACGTGTATTAGAAACGACCCATCTTATACAAGCAAGTGTATTAGAAAATACCCATCTTACACAAGCGCGTGTATTAGAAACGACCCATTTTATACAAGCACGTGTATTAGAAACGACCCATCTTATACAGGCAAGTGTATTAGAAAATACCCATCTTATACAAGTACGTGCTGTTATACTTGACGAAAAATAATCCAGTACTTGCAGTTTTTCACGATATGTTCCTAACCTAAACTGGTCTTTTTAGTAATAAGAATTACATATTTAAATACAATCAGCTATAATACCTATTTACAGTAGATGCTGGACCTGGTAGGATTCCAGCACTTTTGCGATAGTCTACCATAAAAACCATGGTGATGTATAACACCCATTTTGGACGAACCGATAAGTAAGGGGAATTCTGGTTGCTCAGGTTTCATTCAGGTTTATTTATTTATCAATGTATTCAGATCGTTGACCATCAATATAAAGTTACGTAGTGATGCTGCAAACTAAAATCATATACACAAACACACATATGATTCTAAATATGTCTAAAAACATTCTTCCACGCAACGTATGGACTTTAATATTCTTGGTTTTGTCAACTGTTTGATAATCCCTGCATTTTGAAGTTACTCTACCAACAGGCTGGCATTATGTTTTTTGTTTTGTTTCTGTTCTGTTGGATCGATGGAAAATAGTCATATACGCCAATCATTTTGCAGAATGGAGGTATTCTTATTACGTATACGATCGTTCACGTTGGCCGTTATACTGGAGTATAGTACAAATGAATTCTGCCAAACGAGATCTATTGTTTCCGATTAAAAAAAGACAATGTCCCTATTAAAAGTCCATGTTGAGCATAACAGATGTATCCTTCCAGTGCTCTGAACAAATACATCACAAATTTAAATATGATAATTTCAAACCTTGATAAAACAAGTAGACTGAGTTTTTAAGAGCTGGAAAATGAATGTAAATTTCAGTCAGAAGTATAATTACAGACTACAGCAGATGTAGAAATTCTTGCACAAATGGGTCATTTCTCCAAGTCACTTTGGGTAATATTCCGCAGTGCATTATGGGTAAAACTGGTACAATGTTATGCTTTTAACAGTTTACCCATTGTTAGCAATGAACACTTTTCCAGAGACGTTATCTAAAATACCAGTCAAATCAATAATACCTTGCACAAAACTGTACACAGTGACATCAAGATTATAACGTCTTAATGGGTATTGTACATAACTAGGCTGGTATATGACAAAATGGTTCATGCAACATCCTTCCTGATTGATATAAATATTACTTTTGTTTAAATAAAGATGTCAATTGGCATGCTTTGTTGTCATTATTAATCTTATTGAATCCTAGTGACCACTAGCAGGACCGCTTAGCAACCAAAATGTGTGGTGCCTGGTTTTACTTTCACCAGTTTGTTTCGTAAGGCACTAGTTTGTTTCTGTATTGCATAGCAAAGAAAGCCGAAACTGACAGGGTGAGCCAGTTTATAGACAACTGGGCTGACACAGTACATGTGTTATATAATTATACTTCATCGTTCAAGCCATCAGTAAATACTGGAGCTACAGACTTTAAACTGAGGAGAATTGATGAGGCAGGGTAGAGGCGAGAGCAGCGTACATCTCAGAACTGCAGCACGTGTATTTAATACGCATCTCCTGTTAAGTGGAACAGTCAGTGCTGTGCACAAATTAGCCTGATCAGCCACTTACCTACTTACAGAAACCAAACCAGTTAGAGATGTCATTTGTCATCTTGATGGACGAACAACTAAAACCAAACAACAAGAAAGTACCAGAAAATAAATAACACACCAATGGCAGTAGGTAAGAAAATCACTTTCAAAGAAAATATATTAAATCATTCTTTGCAAAGTCCAATGAAAAGAAGAAGATTGTACCTTCATAGGAATGAAACGAAAATATTGATAACAATCTGTATTTTTTAAAAGAATGCTGTGTCTATTTCTATAATGGGTTCTCGGTAGAGTTAAATCTTGTGTGCAAAGGGTACATAATAGTCTTCATCTATCTCTAAGAACGATGTACTACTTTTTACTGGCTTGGGTAACCCGGACCACTTCAGCTTTCCTTGATATGCAATGGATATCCAAGCCAGAGCATGGGGAAAAACTAAGGAAAACGAAACTGCGAGGCCATTTCGCTATGCGGCACTGCAAATGTGAATTTACGTAAATGAAATTAATACAATAATAACATGCATGTATGAAGAATTTAGATGTATAAAAACCTAGCATCTTTTTGACAGCATGTACATCGTAAACTCAGCCAAATAGCACATTCTCAAGGGATGCGATCATAGCGAATCCAAGTGATGTAAACAAAGTCGGGGTGTGTGTGTGTGTGTGTGTGTGTGTGTGTGTGTGTTTAGTTTTCACTGCTTTTTCCACAGGTTAAAATCTACAAAAAATCTTTGTACATACAGTGCGGACAGGTTGAGACTTATTTGTTTACCACACCCTCCCGTATAGATCTCACAGAGCAACATGATTTGCCTGTTTGAACAAGACAACCATTTCCTTGACAATTGGGTCATGAATCCAGTGTATGCTACGGCAGATAATCATCAGCCACCATCTTTGATCTCAGTATAAAACATTGCACTTTGCCCATTCTGCATTATCCTGATCGGAAGGTAGAAGCCATTCACTGCAGTTCACGCAGAGGCATATCATTTCGAGGAAACTGGAGCAAAATGCTTCTCCCAAGGAAATTCCATGGTAGTCGATCATTGCTGGCAAAGATTCGTGTCAAGCATGTGTGCCTTGAATTATGAGTCCAACATTGCTCCAATGGAACTATAATAGCTTCCTCACAATTAATGTCACTAAATTCATATAATCTAAATAAGTGTGCTACATTTTGGGAGGAGGAGTGCAAGCTTTACTAACATCACAGAAACAAAGCACATAATACTTCCTAAACTCGATAATTTATAAAGGATAAAGACATAGTTTCATCTCAGCTCACAGTAAGATGTGTCGCAATGTTACAGATGAGGCTTACTTAAGTTTTTAAGCCAGGTGCAACCTTATAGCTTTGTTAAACTGTAGAGATTGAAATCAATCTGATTAACTGGATATATGTTGCTTTTATGCAAACCTCCGCCATGTTACGATTTCAGGAGAAACTTCTGGCTGAAAATGTTCAAAGTATACACTATGTAAAATCGACGTATTGATATGTGCGTCATCATACGAGATTGGTTTGATAGCAATGCTTTGCACCGCTTGATCTGCGTTCAGTAATTTTAAAGTATACGACACTTTTAGATTTGAATATAAATTTGGAATGTAAGTAATGGAACAATCTAACATTACCTTTCCGTCGACACCCTTACAGGATTCCTGAGAAACGGGACAATCACAGCTGTCTCCTGAGTAACCGCTCTCACATTTGCATTCATCGCAGTCACATCTTCCATGACCTGAAACCAATAAGCTACATAATAAGAATTTCTCTTTATGCGTCTCTTTGCTTTCCATTAAATTTGTGTTTTAATTTAAGAAATAATCTCGTTTGTGTTATTTATTTAATTAATTTTAGTCTTTAAAGTATTTGTTCTTTTTGTCTTGAGAAAGTGCAAAATTTGTTAAATACAACTTTGAAACTTATACTTCGAAAGCATTTCCCTTTAATGTTGCAAATTATGACATAATAGCACCATAAAATATTTGCAAGTTTAAAAATATGCGATATTTGCGAAGGACATGAAAAGGTTTGGAATCAACTATAAATTAATGCTAGTACCTAGTAGTACTTTTGATGGATAAAATACAAAATAAAGAAAGGTTATAGGAACATGAAATTGTGTAATTCTTTCCAAATGGATTTATTCCGAACAATATAGTAGGGCATATTCGAGTGCTACATATTTTCACAGACCTCGGGAAAATTTTAACCGCAAATGTTAACAAAGCCAATTTCCAATGTTATGAACTGTACGGGGAAAATGAGAGATTGGCAAAATTCCAAACCTGTATAAACTTGTTTAAATATCTGGATAAAACAAGAATCTCTCGGAAAGGCTGACGCTCTACTGTCAGGAACCAATTTCCAGGAATTCAAGATAGACCAATTGTTCTTATAAACAACTGAGTACTGAAACCATCTTTGATATTCCGGAGTGATATGATTTTTAAATTAGGCACTGTGGCAGCTATATTAGATGTAAGATTAGAATCATTTTCCTTTTGAACAAACCTGACACCATTGAAAGACTTTGGATGAAAACTGCATCCTGATATGACAATACATTCAAGATAATTGGTGAGAATAATTTCAATATGTTCATTGTGGCTTTTATCTTTGAGATCATATTGGCGTCGTGTTCATTCAGATCCAACAAGGCATCATAATAAGCCTTTGGTCAAAATGACTTTACATTCAGAATTGGTAGAAATATAAAGACTTTCAAGCTGGCTGCCATGGTGAATATACTTGATGTCAGGTCAGCACTAATTATATTTAGTTCCAACTAAACATCATAAGAAGTTTTCTGATCAAACCCCAATGTTGATATGACTTTATATCAATGATGGATAGCAACAAGAGTTTCATGATGGTAGTTCAGGTGGCAATACTAGATATCAAATACACACAATATATAGTTAATACCAACTAGACACCCTATGAAATCTTCCCTGCTGACATGGATTTCTGTTCAGGAAACGCAAAACCAAGATTTTCAAGATGGTTGCTGTAGTTACCACATTCGATGTCCTGGATCCACCATTTTCATATAGTATTATGACACTATGGTTTTAAACAAAGTAACAGAAAAGAACGAAAACCAACAAATAATTTATTTCCCTAGAATACAAAGTGAAAAATTTAAAAAGAACTTACAATATGGCATAGACTCGTAACATAGAACCAATAAGACATGATAAGACGTCATTTCGTCAAACTCTCATCTTATGGATATCCGTTCTGGTGTAGCGATAAAAATAAGATTGTTAATGTGACTGTTACAGCATCAAATGTATGCGAAGTACGTATTTCATCTACAGCCAATTAGACCGTGGGACAAATGTGTGTGTAAAGTTTCACGGCAATCCTTCTTGTAGTTTAGAAGAAGCAGCGATACAAACTGGTACTAATGGATGCTGGGATCATCCCATAAGCTTTTCTGGTCTATGACCAATAGACCTAAAATGGTGTAGATTAATGTTTCTTCAAAATCTCTATTAAAAACAATGTTACCTCCACATTCTAGGCCGTTCACATCTTTCGGACATTTATCAGAATTGCACTGGCAGTAAAGTCCTACACGATAAATGAAACATTTTTTAATAAGAATATTTCCGCGATCATCTGATTTTGGGTAAACATTTCTTTTTAACTTTTTACCGATTAGCAGATACATTTGTTAGAGTTTACTATGTTAGTGTTAAAGCACGATGTTAGCGTTATGATCTGACGCGTAGAACTGAAACACCCGAATTGTTCAATTCAAATTCTATGAACAAATAGCATGATTATACAATAAAACCCCTCTAAAACCGAAAACCCTTGGAGCTAAATTTAAATTTTAGTTTCGACAGGTTTTCTATTTTACTGATTGGAAGCAAATGTTAAAAAATATCTTTATGAAAACGCTTATGTAACTAGAGACGCTTATTTAAGCTGTGTCTATGATCTGTTGTATATGTGATAATTACAGGATAGCGATACATACTTACAGCTTGACAAACAATTAAATTAATGAAACATAAGGTTCTCAATCTCAAAATTCGGTAGTCAAATATCTGGATGCATGTTACCAATTTTAAAATGACTATATGATAATTTTAAGTATATGGATAAAATAAGTGTTTACAAATCCTTCAGTTTTAAGTATGAATAAATCATTTCAAACAGTCAAGCCTTTATTATTGTTGACGTAGTTGATGCGATGGGTCTGCTATCTTATCTAAGCAAAGAATAAGAAACTTGATGAAGTTTCTAGCTATAAGGAACCTTTGTTCAAGAAAACTAACCAGAATGAAGAAAGATCCTGTCATCGTGGATAAGTACGAATCCCTGGCTAGAACATTGTTATTGGTTGTTTAATTTTACATTTCAAAATCTTCTCTCTCTCTCTCTCTCTCTCTCTCTCTCTCTCTCTCTCTCTCTCTCTCTCTCTCTCTCTCTCTCTCTCTCAGAAATCTAAATATTTCCAAATTTTTGTCTACCGATCTATTTATTTAACTATATACATGTCTGGTTTTGCTCTTCTCACTATGAATGCATTCTAACCCATTCTGATCTACATGTCTATCATCATATATTATTTAAATATCTTTTTTGATAACTTTAAATATCGGCATATAGATTAAATTTGTAAATCCCTGCATTTAAGTAATGAATTCATTGATAACTGTACTATGAACCCATTAGAGGCATGACTAATAATCCATAATGTTTAAGTACTCCGGATAATTCATAATGTATCCACACATAATTTTTCTTCTATTTTCCTCATCGTATGTCTTAGTACAGATTAGAGCTCTTTGATTCAGCCGATGTTTATATGGATTATTAATGCAAACAAATAACATGAATTGCAATTATATAATGAAATAAAATTATCTTTCTTAAATGACTTTTATACAAAAATTTAGTTAATAATAATGTTACTTAAAAGTTAGCTCTTTTATACCGCTCCGGTGGCCTGGTGGTGGAGCGTCCGCCTCGGATGCGGGAGGTCGCGGGTTCGAACCCCGGCCGAATCATACCAAAGACTTTCAAAAATGGTACTAACAGCTGCCTCGCTTAGCGCTCAGCATTAAGAGGTTAGTGTTAAGACTGGTTGGCCTGGTGTCAGGATAATGTGACTGGGTAGGAGATCATGCTACATGTCTGCGGCATGATGTCCCAGTGCTAAACACCACTATAAACTGTCACACTGCATACATCGTAGCGATATGACTGAAAAATTGTTAAAGCTACGTTAAAAATCTAAATCTCACATGTCACATCTCTTTTATATAGTGTAATAACTTAAGATTAGCAATTGAAAACCCCTAATCAGTGACCGGAAACAACAGGTATTGTTTAACCACGTGTGACCATGGGGCATTTTCTTACCGATAAGCCTACTCAAGAATTAACTCATATGAATATTCTGGTCTAATGTGAGTAAGGAATTAAGCAGCTGAAATAAATTTTAAAAAAAAAAAAAAAATCTTGGTTATTTCCAAGTTTAATGTGAGTTTCGGTTTTACGGCGGAGGGGGCAGTGTAAAAGCTAGACTGGAAGTTTATTTCGGTGTTCTGAGTAAAGAGCTTTCGGTTTACTGATATAAAAAATGATGATAGTAAAGAAGGTAAATATCGGGACTAAAAAAAAAATTTCCACCTCCAGTGAATACCTAGGCTTCGGTTTTGCGGAGTTTGGCTGCATTTTCAAAATATATAAAATTATTTAAAGTAAAGCAGTTTGGGAAAAATGTCTTGTTGTTGGTAAAGCATGGATAGTTTAATCATTTCAAGAAATGATTTGCACATTGAATAAACAGAACAATTTTGAAAAAATCGATTAAATTTGAATATTGTTATAGCTTGTCTGATATAACTGTCTAAGACGTACTGATAATAATAAATATTCACAGCGATATAATTTTGTGGTCAGTGGATGATTTCATGTGGAAACAATTTTGTGGGGTCACAGTTTACAATTATCACATAAATACTTATTATGCGTGGAGGATGTGTGTGTGTGTGTGTGTGTGTGTGTGTGTGTGTGTGTTCCCGTGCACCTTGAGCCTTATCCTTCGACCTTGTTCCATTCTTTTCTGGAGCCACGAGCGCGCGATTGAGTTGCTACGAGTATCAGTAAATTCCAGATAGGACGATAAGTGTCATTGCTCGCAGCAAAAATGAAATTACTGCTTGAAATGAAAATTAACTCTTCAATTTGTTTGATTATCTCTCTCTCTCTCTCTCTCTCTCTCTCTCTCTCTCTCTCTCTCTCTCTTGCTCTATAGACAAACAGACAGACGGACAGAAAGATAGGATATAATGTATATCATACCTTTGAAACCATGATTGCACACACATACTCCACACTGACATTTGCCATTTGAGGAACAGATTTCGTCTCCAGTTCCTTTCTTCTGTCTGCGAGAGAAAATTATAGTTTATTAATCTACGATTTGTTCTTTCCTTTGGTTGTTTCCATCTTTCTCTTTTCTTTTCTGACGTAATGAGGGAAATAATGATGACAATGATAATGCATAGCAAAATGAAAGAGGAAAATATCGATTTGTAACATTATCAGATAGTATTCTAATATTATATTGGATAAAGTGATGGAAAGCAGAACAAAACAAAGGTATGACAGTTTCAACACTATTACATCATGTTCTATTAAATAAGTACCAATAGCACATTTTGTGCACTAACAATGCCACAACTTAAGGAACCGATAATCACACAGCCAGTTCAAAGCCGCTCAACTGATAGTACAAAAATGTTGACAGATGATAAAGTATGAAAGTGTTAGTAATGCAAAAGAAACAACCTCTAAATATCAAATTTAAAGGTTCGGCGGAAGACTGACATTGAGAATGAGAATAAGTTTAGGTTCACATAGCATACACGTGTAAAGAATGCAAAATATGGCAATGAGAGACTGAGAGCATAATTATGGACGGAGATACATACTTGCATAATTCGTCCAGATACGTTGTGTTTTGTCCAACGCTTGTGTCTCTGGTACACTGACAGAGATCTCCGACTCGCCCCTCTAAACAGTTACACATCCCACACATTAATGTTCCGTTTCCATTAGTGCACTGGGAACCATCCTAATAACAATAATTGGTCCAGACATTTAACAATCTAAATCTCTCTAACTTGTCTCCAGATTAAACAGTATGAATTTCAATGATGTAAACGTAACCGTGAGAAGAATGGTTGATCCCCCACACCATCTACCACCGACCATACCTGTCACAAGGTAAATCACACCATCTCCCACCGATCATACCTATCACAAGATAAATCACACCATCTCCCACTGACCATACCTATCACAAGGCAAATCACACCATCTACCACCGACCATACATATCACAAGGCAAATCACACCATCTACCACCGACCATACATATCACAAGGTAAATCACACCATCTACCACCGATCATACCTATCACAAGGTACATCACACCATCTCCCACCGACCATACCTTTCACAAGGTAGATCACACCATATCCCACCGACCATACTTTTCACAAGGTAAACCACACCATCTACCACCGACCATACCTATCACATGGGTAAATCACACAATCTCCCACCGACCACACAGATCACAAGGGTAAATCACACCATCTCCCATCGATCATACCTATCACAAGGGTAAATCACACCATCTTCCATCGAACATACCTATCACAAAGGTAAATCATACCATCTCGCACCGACCATACCTATCGCAAAGGCAAATCACACCATCTCCCATCGACCATACCTATCACAAGGGTAAATCACACCATCTCCCACCAACCATATCTATCACAAGGGTAAATCACGCCATCTTTCAAGTTCGTACAAATTAGATACAGAGAGTCACGTATCATAAGGAACTCAACGTGTCAATGTTAGGTTGTATGGCCTTGATCTTGGAGAATCACTATGGATCTGCCTCTGCCCTGTGTAGACACCCTATGAAGTTTGATGAAAACTGGACCAAGAAAACTCAATTTATGGACCGGAAATAAAATAATTAAAGTTTTCGCTCCATTGCTCTTGATCTTTCATCTTCTCTGATTCAATCGGGATCTACCTCCGCCCAAATGGAATCCACACATGATGTCTGATGAAATATGGCCAAGAAAACTGAACTTTTCATGCAGAAAATAAATTTTTGTTTTCAGATACTCTGACCTGGACCTTGCATCGCCCAAATCGTTAGACGTCTCGTCTACCAACGCGTAAGCCACACATGGCGTTTAGAAAGGAAAGATCGCACCAAACTAAAGCATGTTAGTTTCCAAAAACCCACGTTGACAATGGATGGACAGAAAGGCTTTCACTTATGGGAGGGGAGGGGCATGTTTTTATAATCAGACTATTTACAAGATCTTCAAAATAGAGATTCCTCTACAACTTGCAAGGACAGAAATACCCTGATGTAGTACCGAACAAAAAATGTTATGTTAATACCTTTGCTAAAATACATTTCACTGAGATATTTTCCAACAAATAAACATTCTCTTTTGAAACCAACTGGGTATTTTGTTCTTATTGTAATGACACTGACTTAAAACAAGTAACGCGTTCAACTGTTATTCATGTTTATTGTTCAGACATACATTAAGGACTGCCACTAGTGTTAGGAATCAGTTTAAAGATTGTTACTGGTTCATCAGACCAGATCAGCTATCAATTTTAATGTTGGGAATGTGTTCTATGGTAATTTCATGGACAATGTCAATTTCGCATACTTGGTAACTTGCTGTATCCAATGGGAACCTTTTATTTACCCACTTCCCTTTCACAAGAAGGTTTAGTCAGAAAACATCTTGAGTTTAAAAGTAAAACTTTAATATTTTATAATCATATATGGAGAATCATAAGTTTCCTCTTGATCACTTAATTATTTTGATTATTCATCGAACTCTTAATTATCGCATGTTCCTCAATAATATTAAATAACATATTAATTCCTTATTTACCTATCTCCTGTCAATCGCACAGACAGTTCAAGCAACTGCCATATCGAATATTGTTCAGGTAGTTACTGGTGCTACATCACTCGAAATCTTTCCAGTATGCCGAATGGTAAATTAGATGAAAAGTGCATACTCACCCAACTTCCCTATTATACTTTGAATGTATTTCTATCGTATCCTGCTTACATTATTATTAAATCAATAACATTCTAAGATACATTCCCCATACATCTTTTATTAGTTTTGATTAAACGAATTAAAAATCTCCTGATTACATATTCAGTTTATTACAATTATTACATTATAATGTTATGTGAATAATATCTACATCCTGGCAGCTACACGTGCACATGTATTCCACGTGTAAGATATAATCTTTTAATAAGTAAATTGAAAATTACTGTTCATAACATTTTAATCACAATTGTTACATTGTTACATTACATTGTAACACATAATTTTCCAGACATTTACATAACCAGATGTTCTTCGTGTAACCAAAAATTTATTTTTCTAAATGATCTGAAATGATCCTGCTTACTTCAATGTATTAAGATTATTACACTATTACATTAAAGTACTTACATTTATATCCAGGCAATGACAGTTGAAAAGTACTGTTTACATCATCGTATTACAGTTATTACATATATTTATTACTTTAATCTACTTACATTCATACTCAGGCAGATATATGAGTAAGAATATTTCCCATATATCCGTTGATATATTATGGTAACAAGTTGACAAGCTCCTGCTTAAAATTGCTGTATTACAGTTATTACTTTTTCCTGCTTACATTTGTATCTAGGCAGTTGCAGGAACAGATATATTCCACATCTATTCGAAGTTTCTCTTGGATTCCAGCTGGCTTCAGGTAAAATGTTGTCTTTAAGTCATCATTTTTATCTGGGCATTCCCTAAGCTTTGCTGTTATTTCGAAGTCAACCTGCGGGCAGATGAATGGCAGTGATAAAGCAACAGCAACAACAACAGCAAAATCATGAAAGAATGAGGGCAAACATTTTAAATTCCTTTTTCATTGGGGTGGGGTGGGATTGTATACTCAATTTAACTAATTAATTTATGAACGAAGGATGAAAGATTATCTGATTTTGTATGGAGTGACTTTTAGAGCCATTGACCAAGATTTATATTTAAATCTGTCCATATATAAACATTTGAGGTATAATCACAGGAAATACGGCTAAAACAAATACGGTGATAGCTCAGAATTATTTCGACAATTTAGATAGGTATTTGGATTAAATAAAATTATGAATCATAAATTCGTTTAATATCAGGCCTATCTAAATGTATATTTCAGTCAAAAGTACCAATTTTCCTTTCTCCAGACCAATGCACTCTCTTGTTTCTTTTAACCGCTGCCTGCAATTGACATTGAACGTTCAAATAAGATTAAGTATTTACACAAAACAGAAATATCTTACGTGAGATGCATTTTCACAAGTTGTATAGGACATGAAAATATGCATTGAAATGTTTCGCAAATATGTTTTGAATACGAAATCACGGAGATCATATATAAACTGAGCAATGTAAACTCGGTTTATAAGTCTGGTGCCATTGTCAAACAGTTTTCAACATAAATATTTTTACAACATGAATGATACTGATATTAGATTTGTGATGCATTCAACTATATTAATGGCATTTCTTACATATAAATGATATTGATATTAGATTTGTAATACATGTAACTAAATTAATGGCATTTCTCACAAATAAATGGTACTTATGTAAGATTTGTAATACATGCACCTAAATTAATGACCTTTCTTAAAAAGAAACGATACTGATATTAGATTTGTATTACACGCAACTACATAATGGCATTTATTTGAATTAAATGATACTGATATTAGATTTGTACAACATGCAACTACATAATGGCATTTCTTACAAATAAATGATATTGATATTAGATTTGTAATACGTGCAACTAAATTAATGGCATTTCAATCTGAATTGCAAGGACCTTTGCCAAGCATCAGTCACACGGTATTACTTGATCAGTCACGCGGTATTGATCAGTCACACGGTATTACACGAGAAGTCTACGGGTCTTTTATTACATTCTCATTTAATCTTATCATGTGGTATTCAATACCGATCTTCAGTCTGTATTTCAATATCATACACCCCGATAGGAATTACTTTTTTGTCTTCTTTGACGGCCTCACATCAGAATTTTTAGATAAAGTGAATCGAAATGTGTAAGGAACTGTTTTATATGGTTTATGATTACATCTCAGCCAAATGCATTGCCGTATCTCAATAGCAGATAAAACTTATAGTTTTGTGTATGTATCAAACAGATCTCAATTTTTTGACAATTTTCAACTGAAATTATGGTTGTAAATGTCTAGGTTTCAAAATCATAGGGTGAAATATATTTGTATCAATCAATGTTAAAAACAAAGATAACAAATAAAAGACATGATAGTAAGTATAAAATACTGAGAGAAATAAATATTCATCCTCTTACGACAGGCATTTGCTTTTTATCACAATATCCATTTCTTCGGGTTTGTCAACTTCAACGATTTCAACTTTGTTTACAAGGTCCTGGAAAAGGAAAAACTTTCAAAACATCAGATCATGATGCCGATCTTTGGATACCGCAGAATAACGTATTGAGCTTCACGTGTTTACAAAATCCGACGAGAAGAGTTGATACAGTGATGCACAGATGATACACCAGTAAGAAAAAAGTTACAACTCAACTTTGAGGACATACAGCATGTTTTGACAGTAGACAATAAATAGAAGATGCAAAACATATGAAATTATTTTTGGCAAATTTGTCGAACATTTTCGGACAAACATCGTAAAAGATATTTCATTTAACAAGATGACAAAGTGAAACCTGATCTCATTTACCTGGTTTACATACCTTAAGCAGTTGACTAACTCACCAAGCAGGTTACTGCAGTATTGTAAGAACACAGCCGATATAAACCCTCTCCAAAACGTAATATAAGGTTGCTCTATATTCTGATAAATAAAATCCTAAATATAAATGCATACAAATGTGTATATTATTTTGCTCATAATCAGTCACTTAATGATATAAATCCATTAACAAAGTTTAATTTTAAAACATTCTTATGGAAAATATAGTCTTTAGATCTAGATGTATCAAGCTCTGCCAATCAGATGTAAGGTATCGCGTGCCGATTTAACTTATTATAAAACGTGTCCATGACAACGATAGCCTAGCATCATGCTTTAAGGCTGTAGCCAATCCGATTGCGATTTGGTCTCCAAAATGGTGACAAGCTTAGTCAATCAGATACAAGGTCACGCCATTAATATGCATGAATGTCCGTCACAATTGTTCTCAACCAAATCATCTTGATATAGGCGTATTTGCCAAGCTTGATGAGTATATTTGCCAAGCTTATACTCCTATCAAAATACATTCTCTAGAGTGGTGAGCAACTCATCCGATCTGATGTACGATCACCTAATAAATATAAGACCTTGTTTCAAGTTTGATCAAAAATAGATCAAATATATGACTTTCAGAATAGAAGCAAGTTTAGCTAATCAGATATAAGCAGACTTCACTAAATTGCGTGCATCTCGTTCATTATGTTGAACTTATCCAAAATCTTGATACATTAGCCTATTTCCCGAATTTGATCAAAATCGGATCAGAAATGTGGCTTTCAAAGTGATAATATGGTCAGGCAATTAGATGCAAAATTGCGTTATTAATGTTTGAGTCTTGTTCATTATCAAAAAAAAATCTAAGATGTTTATGACAAGCCAATACTTCAAACTGGATCCAAGTCGGATCAGTTTTTGGCTCCAAGAACTTCAGTAAGCACGGTTAAACTTATGCAAGCTTCGTGATATAGACATGAATTCCTAATATATGATCAAACTCCGATTGGAAATATAGATTCCGGAGTGGTAAGAAGATCAGCCAATCAGATGCAAGATCACTTCATCAGTACGTATCGATCTAGCACATTATAAAACTTTTCTTAGATGTCAGTGATATAAAAGACGATATTCAAAGTTTGATATAAATCAAATCAGAGGTATGGACTCCGTAATGTTAGCAAACAGTTTTGACAAACGGTCGGCTGATAACAGACACATATATATCATATGGTCACTTGGCATTCAGTAGGTGAGCTAAATACTCTGTTACTGCTATGCTTCTATGGAACATATCAGCATTGATATAATAGTAATGATAACGCCTTGTCTCATTTAATTGCTTTGATTGAATAGCAATATTTCAAGCTCATTTCGGCAAACACATGTATGCTTTCCGAGGTAGAATAATACTTGAAAATAAATATGAAAGTAACTTGTACTTCATGTAGCCTTACTGTTGGAAGTTTTCCATTGACACATTCATAACATGCATACTATTATATATATATATATATATATATATATATATATATATATATATATATATATATATATATATATATATATATATATATATATATATATATATATATATATATATATATATAGTCAATGAATCATGGAATAAATAAATAAATAAATAAATAAATAAATAAATAATACACATATTGCAATTTCTGGGGTAAAAGTGTATCCCTAAAATTTGTTGTATAAGAAACACTAATCGCTCGCACAGGGGATACAAGTATTGTCACAGAACCGTGTGCATGAAAATATTTTTGTATAGTATAAGAATAAAAATGGAGATGTGGTTCGTTGCCGTGTACAACGACATCCGGGATATATGGCTTTTAGACAGTGAGTTTCACATGCTGACTTGTGTTATCTGAATGCATCGTCCACAAGGAACTGATGGTAGAGAGTGGACATATATCCGACGTTCTCTTGCTAAATGTGGCCAGGAGCATAGTACGTAGAGTCCCGGTTGTTTATATATCCTAAAGGATCCCCATTACAGCATGCGATATTCAAAATCGAGGAAATACCCCTTACAAACTGAACACAAAAACTGTTTGATTAATCATTGTTACCTGTCCATGTAATGTATATCTATATTGGAAGAATCCCGCTTAATATTTAAAGCTGAATAAGTGAGTTAAATATTAGTTTAGAATTAACATTTCTGCAAATATTTTGCTGTACACTGCATATCGGCAGTTACACATTGAAAATGAATCAAATAATAATATCAGTTGCGTTACACTCTTAACAGAGACTTTAAACAGATTTGTTGTTTTGTGAAAAATGATATCACTATGAGAAATGTTGACCATCTGAGGTACTCGCTACTAATGAGTGGTCAGTGAGCAATACAATTGTTTTTCCTAATTTGTATAAACAGGAAATTCTTACTCTAGCCTATGACACTAAATTGGCTGGTAATTTTGGAGTCAGAAGACTTATCACAATATCCTAAATCATTGTTATTGGCCGAAAATTAAACGTGATATTTCTAAATACTGTAGATCTTGTCACACTTGTCAAGTGGTAGGAAAACCCAAATAGAAGATGCCTAGGACGCATCTGCAAATTATTCATGTATTTAACGAACCATTTAGCAGAATAATGGCAGGCTGTGTTAGTCCCTTACGCAGGAACAAGTCAGGCAACCAATACTTTTTTGCATAATGTGTGCGTCTACACGATTTCTAGAGGCAATTTCTTCGAGGAACATAACAACTAAAACCATAGTAAAAGATCTGATAATGTTATTTAGGATTTGTGTCCCATCTGGTCAAGCGTTAAATTTTACATCTGATATTTTCCAACAAGTTGTTCATGACTTATGCATTCAATAGTTTAAATATTCTATCACTCTGAAAGTCAAGGGGCTTTAGAAAGAGTTCATCCTATTTAAAGTAATTTGATTCTGTCACATTGCTTTGGTACAGAAAACGACTGGAATGAAGTGGTTCATTCCACGTTGTTTGTTATTAGGAAATCAGTTCGATAATAATTAGGTTTAAGTCCTTTTGAACAAGTATTTTTGGACATAGTGTCTTTGGACCATTGAAAGTTTCAAAATAGAAACTTCTTTCAACCAAAGATTCAGAGATTAATCTTCTTCACTGCATCTCTGATTTCAAATATAAGTTGCAAAAGGCTTGTGAAGTAGCAAGAAATAATACTCATTCTAATTAAGGCATAATAGAAAGGAGTTTTCAGTCTGATAATAAAGTTCTTGCTGTCTTGCCCACACCTGCAAATCCTCAACAGGCTAAGTATTTTTGTCTGTATACAATTGAAAAGAGAGTAAGTGATTTAATTTATATCGTTAACACGCCTGGGAGGCGGAAACAGAAACAACTTTGCCATGTAAATTCGTTAATCTAGTATGATGATAGATATAGCCATGTTATCTATTCAATCCGTTTAGTGGTATATGTCCCACACAATGAGTATTTGAACGATGGAATGAAATCAGACTGTAGTGACTTTGATTTAGCCTCTCTTAGACATTCGGAATTATTAAACATTCTGAACCAGAAACTTTCATGTTAACAACCACAGGAACATAATGAATTAAAACAGTTGTTATTTGAATATGAGCACTTGATTCTAGATGTTCCAACACGAATAAATAAAATCTATCACGTTGTTGAAATAGTAGATTCTATCCCTATAAAACAGCAAACCTACAGAATGATTCCTCTCAAGCAGGAATGTTTGAGAAAGAAAATTAACAATTTTCTTAAGAATGAGTTTATTAAACCAAGTAAAAGTAACTGGAGTTAACCATGAGCTCTTGTGCCGAAACCAAACAATGCTTCCGTATATGCACTGACTATAGAAAATTTAATAGTGTCACCAAAACAGATTTATTTCTTATACCAAGAATTGATGACTGCATTGATAAAATTAGAAATGCAAAATATGTCACCAAGTTTGACTTTTTGAAAGGATTCGAGCAAATTCTACACATTCAAATAGCAAAGGAAACATGGGCATACCATCGGACTTTATCAATATAAACTGATGTCACTAGGTATGAAAAATTATCTCTCAACATTTATGCATTTAATGAACATGGTAACATCTGTTATGGATAACTGTGATGTGGATAACTGTGATGCGTACATTGATGGTTTCATCAGCTTCATCGATGCCTTAAAGATCACTTGCACACCATCAGGAAAATATCTGATCAAATCAGCGATGCTTAGATGACAAAAAATTTGGGAAAAAGTGAGTTTTGTTGTGCTTGTGTTACATTTTTACCAACAGATCGTGATATACTGTCGAGATAAACATGTATATGTTAACATCTGCTATATTTGGGTATGGCTGGATATTATCGGAAAGTTTGCCCAAAGTTTTCCAGAATTACTGAACCCCTGACTAATTCAAAGAGCTATTTTATTAATTCCTTAAAATTATTTTTAAAATGACAGATAGAACTGCATACCAGCCCCATAGTTAAAATTACTTTTAGAAAGCCAAATCATTACGATGATTTCAGTACCTTGAAATGTTCTGACCTAATGGTGATGGGATCTGAGTATATTCGTTTTCTTGAAAGTCTGCTTTTGAAAGAGAAGACTTAGTTTATATATTTTATTCATGTATTTCGTTTTTAACTTCCTTAAAATCTTTATTTGCTCTTGTCTGTTTTGTTGAATAAATGGAGCATATAACTCATCAATGGAGACACCATTCAGATACCAAATATCTTTGGGTGGAATCTTTCGCCAACCCCAACCCCAACTACATCGTAACTATTACGGCGGATTTTTCTACCGCAAGACTATAGGTTCACAATGTTATTGTTTTAGCCTATGGAACCCCCATCCCCGAGTCCCTATATCCATTTACCTATCTCATGTTATCACCATATTTACATCTGAGCTTGTTGTAACAGAACTCATATCTTAACCATTTTGAGACCTGTAAGATTCTAGAATCCACCATAAATTGGTTTTGATGATCTGATTCTCTGGCTTTTCAAACTGATTAACGCTAACTCTTTATCAATAACACTGGTCTTTATTTTTTTAGAAGTCGTCTGCTTCAGAGATAAAATGTGCTATTTATTATGGATTTTGATTTGCTAAATTCAAATATGACAATTAAAACAACTGATTGGCTACTGTTCCCAAGATATTCAAGTTTTTAGAATTTACGTCTATGTATATTGTGTAGATCGTATAGTTTTAATCATAAATTGTAAACTTAGGTCTTTTCATGTGCTTATGGTTGCTTTACATGATAATATTTCACCTGTCCTATTTATGTAACACTTTAAATAGCAGCAAAAGGGTTATATAAATACAACAATTTATTATGAAACAAAAGGCAAAAAACTATTATGTATATATAAGTACATAGTTTAGTCCTTATTCAGTGTCTACTCGGAGCTTCTTGGCTTGTCTCTTGTCTTCATTAAATGGAGCATCTCTTGTCACTGTCCAGCAATAGTCTGCCAGTATTGATGGGCTCCATTTGTCCTTATTGCGTTTCTCCATTGTTGCAATGTCCTGGTGAAATCGCTCGCCGTGCTGGTCGATCACTGCTCCGCAGTTCAGTGGAAAAAAATCTAGATGAGAGATCTAAAAATGTATCTTTAGTGCAACCAAGGCTTTTGTATGCCATGAGGAGGTTTTCCGCCAACTCCCTGTAGTTGTCTGCCTTGCTGTTTCCGAGAACATTTGTTGACACTAACTGGAGGGCTTTCCATGCCGTCTTTTCCTTGCCACGCAATACACGGTCAAATGCATCTTCTCGAAGAAGTTCACAAATTGGAGGACCAACAAAGACACCTTCCTTTATCATAGCTTCACTTAATGTTAGAAATTTTCAACGGAGGTACTTGAAACTGTTTGTGTTTTCTTCATGGCCTTGACAAAGGTTTTCATCAGACCTCATATTGATGTGCAAGGGTGGTAACAAAATCTTCCTTGATTCAACAAGTGGTGGATGCTGAACACTTTTCCTCCCAGACTCCAATGACTGTAGGAGTGACCAATCTCGCTTGATATAGTGGGAATCTCTCGCACGACTATCCCAGAGGAAATAGCAGTACTTTGTGTATCCAATCTGCAGACCAAGCAAGAGAGCAAGAACTGATGTTGGTCATAGTTTATGCGCCTCAAAAGATGTTTCATGTTTTCATAGGTTTCCTTCATATGGACTGCATTACCAACTGGAATTGATGCCAAAAACATTGCCATTATGCAGCAAAACAGATTTAAGACTCGTCTTCGATGAATCAATGAACAGTCTCCACTCCTCGGGATCATGAACGATGTTGAGGATTGCCATCACACCATCAGTGTTGCTGCAGGCTACAAGATCACCTTCCATGAAGAAGAATTGGACAAGATCCTTTTGACGGTCACGGAACATGGAAACCCTAACATCACCTGCCAGGAGATTCCACTGCTGTAGCATGGAGCCCAACAGTTCTGCCTTACTCTTGGATAGTTCCAAATCCCTGACAAGGTCATTCGGTTCACCTTATGTTATGAGGTGTGGTTCAGAGGAGAAGGATGGGAGAAAATATGGCTCATGCGACATAGATGGTTCAGGACTAGAAGTTTCGTACTCTTCCTCTTCTTCGTCTGACTCAAGTGAGAATGGTTCTGGTAACTCAGGAACCGGCAATCCGTCTCCGTGGGGTACTGGACGTATAGCTGATGGAATGTTTGGATAATGCACAGTCCACTTTTTCTTCTTTGACACACCTTTCCCAACTGGAGGCACCATGCAGAAGTAACAATTGCTGATATGATCTGTTGGCTCTCTTCAAATCATTGGCATTGCAAAAGGCATAGATTTCCTTTTCCTGTTCAACCACTGGCAAAGATTTATTGCACAAGTGTTGCAGCGTATGTGTGGGGCCCTCCTCTTTTCCTGATCTCCATTTTGCAGCCAAAATAAAGGTGATAGACTTTCTTAACCATTTTGTGATGCAAAAGCCACTTCACCACAAACATAGCAGAAATTATCTGCATTTTTCACACAAGTACGAGGCACCTCTGCTCACTTTGGCAAAACAGATTTGTGTCCCTTTGTAAAATCAAACACTGACAAATAAGAGAGCACGACACTGTATGATTTCTAGAGCTGATATAGTGCAATTTGTTCAGCAGAGTGATGTAAACTTAGTGATGATTGCATCATCCATGACTTTTAGGAATAGCATGATGCAATTCATATCATGTATGATACAATACTAGCATCAGATTGCATCATTCATTGTTTTGCCTAAAAGGCAATTACTGTCCATACCCAGTCATAGATTTATTCATAGATCCAGTCAAAGATGTATTTTAGTCATTTCTGGTTTAAATTGAGATCCCTTCCCTTTATAACTAACTTATTCCCCGCCATTCCCAAGTCAAGGGTCGGATATCCTGACCCAGTATCATATCTTTAAAACTGGAGCCAATCAACAATTTTAAGCATCATTTTCGTTCTCAGTAACCCAGAATTAGTAAAGTTTGACTACATTTATTTCGGAAGCATTTTGGCTGTAGACCAGTGTTATTGATGAATGGTGAAGCGAGGTCCCTCGAATGGGTAGCACGACTTCTATTATTCACACAAGCACTAAACAATGAAATCACACGCACATTTTGGGTTAAACATTTTGGATAATCGATTTTGTCGATTTCGTGTTCAAGTATGTCAGATAACATATGTGCATAAACATCGTCAGTGGCGATATGCATAAGAAACGAATTGGTGTATGTAGAGCATCTTGACATCATCCTGGCAAAACGGATTGATCTTGTCGTAATAAAACTCATACACAAGTAATGACTTTAAGAAATCAAGCAAGGGCGCACTAATATACATTCGCTTTGCTAACTTCAGCTTGGCTTTCTTGTTGTGAACAGCTACGAGTCCGAGGTCAAACGGCTTCCATGACTGAAATTCCTCGTTAGCAGCAAGCTTGCTTCGATAGTTGGTCTTGTACACTATCACGAACATGGTCGATCAGAATTCGTTTTTCACTTTCCATCGTCGTACTGAACACAACATTGTTCACGACTTTAAGGAAATCTTTCTCAAACTCGTTAGCGTCATATGTGCCCAGATGTGTATTCAACTGGATGTATGGATCCACTTTTACGAAACCTGAGCACCCGTTGGATTCGCAGCACGCATGCCCGCTCGAAGAAAATACCGCATATTACCCGTATGTACTACGTGGTTGCTCTTAGTGCTCAAGTTCAGGGCACATTTCATGCTTTGTGTACGGAGGCAACCTAACTCTTCGATAACTTGGCATTGGTACCGAGACATCCATGACTTAGGTATAGGCATTGCTTCTGGTACTAGTGGTTAGACGTTGTGAAGCTGGTGCATATTTTCTGGTTACTCCAGATCAAAGTCATAAAAGTACATGTTGCTGTTATTATCGTATCCACATACCTATTTTTGTATATTTACATTGTACGATCAATCCATTGAAACCCACCAACATGCATGGACTGCATCTTTGCTAATCCATAAAGATTGTTTTTTCCGTTGCATGTTGTAATTTGTCGGGACAATGTGGTCATAAACATCTATGTTTTGAATGTTTAAGCAAGCGTATCGATGAGTCATTTGTTACGAGTCTATGTTCTTAAATAAGTAACAGAAAAGAGTGAAAGACAACAAACTTTGTAAAACCTAACAAATAATTTATTTCCCTTGAATACAAAGTGAAAATGAGAAAAAAGAACTTACGGTATTGCGAATTAAATCCCAAAATAATCCAAGAATTACAGACGCAAGTCCTAATAATTTAAGTCCTGAATAAAACTCAGTACAAGTTCCGAAGAGATCCAAAACTGAAGGCGATGACGTGTTTGTTATAGCTTATGAAGTGCTGATGTGTCAACAGTCTTTTGTTGAATCACAGTAATATAATTCCATGTTTGAATTCAGTATAAATTCTAGTGAATGTCTTTATCAGCGCACTTTTGCATTTCCAGAGAAATCACTTGAATTCAATAATTTGAACACAAAATTATTCCAGCCCAAAAATACTGGTCACAACGTATAACACAACTTAAAAGTGCTAGATGTTAAAGCACAAATGACCAAGTCCTCACAATCACAAGATTATAATGTTCTCTACTTGACCTCAGGTCACAATTAGTATTTTCTATTAAAAAACATTACCTAATGGAAAATAAAATTCTAGAATGATCCTGATGTTTACAAAATCAAAACCATAACCTATAAAATTCACTTAGAGAATTCCAAAACCCTGACCCAAATAAATACATTTACTTCTTCTATTTATAAAGATCTTGATATTAAGTCCATACACATAGAAAATAATTTAGCTATGTGTTAGTTGTTTACATAAAATGAAATATAAAAAAGTCAATCAGGCCAAGCAGAAATGAACTCAACTGAGGACAAGGTCAAGTCCAGCATACAATATTACATTACAATAGCATGTAATGAGATAAAAAAAATTAAAACTAACAAACAAACAATTAAATTAAATATACATAACACGTTGTTGATTTACAGCATTGAATACAGGATTCAATAAACAGATGCTGGCCAATATCGGAAGTGATTCCAGCTCAACCTCAATTTCTGACAACAGCGCATCCCAAGCCATTCCCGGTGACGAAAAGTACATGAACAGCACCTGATCAAGATTTGATACAATTTTGGCTGTATCAGAAAACGTCTGGTAAACATACGCGATTAATAGCACATCGATGCAGAAATACAGATCACGATAGTCACAAAAGTTTTGGCAACCAAGTCGCAGGCGCAAATACATTCGTGGGACAACTATCAGTGGAGTGCCTCAATCGGTGGGAAAATAGTGTCAGTAAACCTATTCCAATCGCTCATGTACTTGTTAGGATAGATTACTTTGAGTGTGAGTCCATCATTGACCTGCGTTGATATATTTTTCCAACGTCTCGAAAATCATTCCACAAATTTGTCGATTTCATCATCGATAGCCTTGGTGTTTCTGTGGTTTAAGATAATTATTTAATATTGGGAGGGATTTCCGTATAGCATGTTTGTGTGCGAATGTGTGTTTATTTCTTCCACCTTCATTTCCATCAAATTTCCTCGTGTGTGATAGTGTTTTGTATCTAAATAAGTACACCGTGTGTGTATAAACACTTCTAAACTTTTCGTTTGATAATCGGGGTGTGTGTTTGGAATGCAATTAAAAACCTGTTGCTCAGTAGTACAGCTGATGTGTTAGATAGTAATGAAAAAGCGAGTGCTGGATTGTAGTGTGCGTATTTGGATAGTGCGTCAGTGCGTGATTTGGATTTTAAACATAGCTTTAAAACATTTTCAGTCATATCGCTAAGATGTCTGCAATATGGCAGCTTATAGTGATGTCTAGCACTGGGGCATCATGCCACAGACATTGAGCATGATGTCTCACCCAGTCACATTATCCTGACACCAGGCCGACCAGTCCTAACACTAACCTCTTAATGCTGAGCGCAAAGCAAGGCAGCTGTTAGTGCCATTTGTATAAGTCTTTGGTATGAGTATTTAGATAGTAGTCAAAACGTGAGTGCAGTATTTTAGAGAGTGTTCTGAGTTTGGTGGTTTGTCTTCGACTGCACATTAAAATTTTAGCACTGCCATTACCGTTTGAGGTTATGAAACCGTTGGAGGTCATAACTTCCTAGACTACATAACCTAATAAAGGAGCCGACATAGCCTCACTACTATGACGTAATGTTTATTTCAGGTTGAGGTTATAAACATTTAACCCTTTGATGCAATAATACCAGGCGAATGTTCAACCCATCGATCATTTTAACATACGTCGTAGTTCTAAATCCCGTTTGACGCCCATTCGTCTCATACAGCTATTCATAGCGTTATGTATTATTTATTTATTAACTCTTTAAATTTGATTAGCTCTTGTCCTATGACAATCGTTTAATAACCATATTGCCTAGTGATATATACAGCTCTCGAATGCTTTGAAGCCAATCTATATGTTTTGTTTTAGTTTGTGTTTGGGTACTTTGAGTCCATTGTTAACTTCCACTCTTTTATTCATTATTTCATCCATAAAGGGAATTTACAGATAAATACATGACAAATAAGAAAAAGAATATATAAAACAAATGTAACTTATGTACAATTATGCTAGGTTAGTTTAAATTACTGTTTAGTAAAAGGGAATAAACAATCGTATATGCGCTACAATTTCTGCATGAAGAAATCGAGAGAAACACAACAATTACTTCTTTCGCGTCAATCAACCGTGAATAAGCTTTATTAATTATTCTCTTGCACTGACATTTATTGGGAAGAATGTCTTTTTCATTGAATATCTGAGACCATAATTTTGAAGGGTACTCCGAATATCGGTGGCATAGTCAGTTTATACTATGTACCATCACAAAACATAAAAAGACTCATGAGATGTTTGGAGATGGCAATTTTTGAGAGGCTACACTGTCCTCCGAGAAAGAGCAGTTCACATCTACTAGTCTCCTCCGTTATTCTTATCATCCCAACTATACGAGCATTGTGATTACCTATTTTACAATCTAGATTAATCCTGACCAATTAGCGGTGTAACTCATATGTAAATAGCAGATAAAGAAAGCGAGAGGAGACGCCTCCATGTCGGACTCGTTGGATGATGGTACACCATTGAAACTGATATTTGTCAGCTGCAGCCGTTCTTTGTACACTTTTGTATGTATGACGCGTTCACTTTGCAGAAAACTAGGTTCTTTTGACATTTATAAGACTTAAATAGCTTTGGATAGGTCATATTGAGTGATTGCATCATCTATAATCTCTTGTTTGCATAAATATTTACTACCATATCGTTTGAGGCTAAAATCTGCTTGCTCTTGATTATTATGGAAGTTTTTGGCTTGTGATTTTATTAAGGTGACAGAAGAGGCGTAAATCCCATTCGGCTGTTTCCTAAATATAATTCAATCAATAAATGAATCACTAGCAGGACGCTGTGAATTTCTAAATTCACATTTTGCTTTACTGTACATGGAGCACGATTCTTTCTAAAGAGCAAATGCTCTATCTTGCTTGATTCAGGCAATGCAATATTCCTGTTCTAATTTATGATAGATTTTAAGTGAGTCTTTCCAACAGAGCTTTCTAATGTTTGCTTCAGCGTTTAAAAGGGCAAAGTATTATCACATTTTCCTGTCATCAATTATTTCACAGCTAGATACATTGGACATGATACAATCGCTTGTCAATAATAGTTGAAAATTATCTGCAGTGGTATATGAATAATTCAGTCCAGTGCAACCTGGTGAGATATTGGTAACTTGGATTCCGGCCTGAAAGGGCTCTAAATACAATTATATCTGGAAATTGGAACTCTAGAGATATTTATTGCGCTAGTATTCATGTCGCCTGCAATTATTGCAAGTACAGTTTTAGTAATGCTCGTACAAATCATCATACACTTCTATCATATGTCTATAATCTTTGATGTCATTTTGTAAAGTCATGTACGCACAAAATAAGTATATGGATTTTTAAAATATATCAATAACCTTCATACCTAATACCCTGTCGGCTATATATTCAATTGACCTAAATTCTGGCTCCAATCTTCTTTTCGATTAATCAGCAAAACATCTGCTTTTTCACACGGAATCAGGCATATCTTCACAGCAAGTACAATTATTGTAGTTATTTATGGAGTCCATAAATGAAGCATTGTAAAGGCGAAACCTTTGAATATTTAGGAAGGCGATATCAGAAGCATACACGCTCAATACATTGCTGACGCAAATGGTTGCTGATATCATAAGTAGTTATATGGGACACTTTTTTTTTGGGGGGGGGGTAATCCATAGGTGTAACATTAATCCTTCTCTTGCTTGCGCTTGGGGGCAGCACGGGAAATCCTGTTAAAGTGTCCATATGTTTAATATGGGAATGTGTTAATAGGGACAAAGTGTGTAAATAGCAACACTGTTACAAGTGGATGCCTCCACTGGGGTAACAAAGTAACAGTGTTGCATTAGCCCTCAACAGTAGTAGTTATATGAGATACCCGAGGGTCAAAAGTGACACATGGGGGTCATACGAGAAATCCTATGTTAAATTTGTCGATAGGTTTAACATGGAAATGGGTTTATGGTGCAAAAAGGTTTATGGGACAGAAGGGTTTCTAGTGATATAAGTGTTTGGGTTTATTAGGCAAAATGGTTAAAGGATCTAAAGGTTTCTTGGGACAGAATTGTTTAGGGGAAAACGAGAAAGGTAATATTAACATTTTTAGATGCAATCTAAACACATATACACTACAGTATCTATATATATATTTACTGCGTGTAAAACCTAGTCAAATGAAATTTTTTGTCAAGTTTAAACGATAGAAGTATTCCATTGAAAGACTAATTAAAAGCAAAACGTTAGAGGCAACAACGTGCGTAATCGTTTCACACACAAGATGAAGTGTTGGCTCCATAGATGCGATTTGGAAGACGACATGAGCGACGAGAATTAACAGCCTCCACGTTTGCCACAAGACCAAGAGAGTCTAAACCAAACGAAAGTCGTTCGATATCTACCATTAAGTAGTACCACATTTTCCAGACTAAAAAAAGCACTTCAAGAAATTTTACAGCGACTTCTTACACTTACATAGAGGAATTTAAAGAGTTTAGAAGGGTTCATCGACGATTTGTGGGATTCCTCTGTGTGTGTGTGTGTGTGTGTGTGTGTGTGTGTGTGTGTGTGTGCTAAAGATGAACTTCCCATCGCAAACCTAAAGACACTCAAGCCTTTGTCATTAACAAGGGTGACAGTCATCAACCAGGAACCCATTGAGTAGCCGTTTACTTTTGCAAAGTTTAGTGTGGACGACTTTAATTCTTACGGATCACCTCTCTCTAAACTTTGATGTGATGAATCATTCGTCAAATAAGGAGCACGGTGTGAGGTGAAATGTTTGGCCAAATCAATTAAACTGGTCAGCATGAATGGCAACAGCTGGATGCAGAATGTCTTTTTAACATTTAACAGTTTAAAGTGTACCAGAGGTAGAGAAATCTATATACAGGTTTCACGTTTACTTTCACATACAAAAACTATTGTCTGAATGCTAAATATCTTTACCTGATTAGAATACGTATAATGTAACAAAACAGCAACATAGATTGCTTGGAAAATTATATTTCATTGATAATAGACCTGAGAATATATAAAACGGACGATTAAACAATCACCGATACATTAAAAAAGCTTTCATACGTCATTACATTTGTGAAGGAGATACTGAAGGAAATTGCCGACTATTGAAATTAACTCTGAGGTAACCACAGTACCGGATTAAACCCTGTGGAGGCCCCTAGTCAGTCGACATCTCGGGGCGCCCCTCGCAAATTATCTCCTAATACGTCAAGATCAAATCAATTCAATATTATTGATCCGTTGTCGCGGGGCCCCTAGGCCGGTGCCTACTCTGCCTATTTGGTAATTATGTACTGGGTAACCAGTGGTGAAAATACTGTATGGGCACGTTTAGTTGAGCAAGATAATCACTCGTCTGACAGCAGAAGAGATAACAAGTCTTATGGGACATAACATAGGTGCAAATGTTAAAATCAGAACACTCAAGAAATAGCATGATTTAACGGTTCTTGTTAACAGCGTTAAAATGAAACTTCAGGCACTTATTTTAGACGAGCAAGGTTACGACTCAAATGAAAACATAAAACTTCAATAATATATTTACTATTGAAACGTCGCACTTGTCTATTCTGACAGTGGTGAAGATATGAATTTTCCTTAATAATATCGTAATGAAAACCGGTAGCACTGTTGTTTACAACAATAAAACCTTTAAAACTATAACAGGTAGCAATACATAAAATTCAGCACTGTTATAAATACTGATATGGTACAAAAATATCATTCCAGCAGCTACCAAGAATCAACAACAAAACCATCAAAATGTTGATAACAGAATGCAAGAAGAGAACGCGAATAAAGACGAGGTATACAAATGTAACATTCTTGTAAAAGAAAATGATCATGATTCGAAAGACAAGGTTTTCAAATTAAATAAACAGTTATTTATATTGATACTATCGGTTGTATGTGCTGGTTTACTTTACAGCTTGAAATTGGTTGCGAACGTTTCGTTCTCGTTGTTGCAATGACTACAACTCTGACCAAAACTTGTAAACAACAGAATAACTAACGCTTGGAAAAATAACAATTGGCAAGATCGTCTAAAAATATCACAACCTGTTCATCAGCCTTGGCAACTAGCTTATAGCTGCCGACGATAGCAGACATGCTGCAGCTCGAACCAGCATTTTCCATACTTTGCATCATTTTGTCTGCACAAAAACTTTGTGCAGCCATTTCCAGCGCCACTACTATCAGCACTTATTACTCCACCACCAACCGCTTAAGTCTTTATCAAATTTTAAATAGACTCAGGAACAGTTGGCATAGTCCCAACGTAAAGCTGTCATGAGGGCAACATTAGTTACGCGTTTCGCCTTGAAAATTAGTTGCAGTCTTTCTGCAATAGAAAGTTATCGTTCTTTAAATTCATTTTTCTATGCTCAGTGTGTAAATAGTTTCCACATTTTCAATATTTCCATCTCGTTCTGACCATAATATTGTTTCATATGTTCTTGGTTTATTTTGTAATTGTATTGTCCCCATTATTAGCTTCAAGTTTTGCATCTCTTCGTCATAACGTTATCGACCCATTTTTACAAGCTGATATAATTGATGCTGCAATACAAAATGCATTGGTGTTTACTCTAATATCATCGTTCCTGTGAGGGAAAAGAGGGAAAATCTCGTTAAAATGTTTTTATCTTGATTAACAGAATTATCACTCGAAGACATTTTACTGAAAGCCTCGTTAAGTGTGCAAAATACTTCATTAACATCAATATTTGTCTGAATCCACCAGTGAACACATTTGTATTATTCTAACGCTCTCTCTCTCTCTCTCTCTCTCTCTCTCTCTCTCTTCAGTGATTTTTAAATATTTTATCATTAATTGTATTAAAAGTAATTTTAAGCAGTGTATATTTATCAAAATTAATATCTTCTAATATTTTCCTCATAATCACATTCATCGTACAAAGGGTTATTAATGTCTAGTCAAAATCATTTCATTCGCCTTCAGATATTTCATTCCATTTTAATGGATCAAAAAAGTTTGAACAAAAATTAAGTTTTACAAGGAATCAAATAGCTGTGACGTTACATTCTCTGGAGTTGAAGAATACTCTGCAAACAATAATTGCAAATTAGATAGCAGATAGAAGCTATATGAAATATATGTAGTATGTAGTATTGTAAATGTCAAAGTGTTAGGAAAATGAATAAAAAATAAAGAAAACCTATTTATGCAAAGTTATTTCAGCAAAATATCGAGATCATATGTTCTTATTTTAACAATCTTTGATTGCTAAATTGCTACTAAATTGTGATCTGAACGATCCTCATACGGAGATGAAGGAAGATCTAAACTGAATAAGATCTTTCTTGACTTATATACCTCTATTTGCCTTAAGTATGAGTTTAATAACATTCAAATGGATTATTTATTTTAAAAAAAAGAAGAAACGAAAACACATAAATCTATGTTAAGGAACTCTGTTCTAAATTGTTTTGAAATTGCCGCATTTGTACCTTTTACAAGACTTGCTATAAATATTATTACTGGAGTGTATGTCTGTTACATATTTAAGTCTTGAGTGTCTGACTGTTACGTAGTTAAGTGTTTAGGAAAAACGAACAAACATAAATAACATGCTGAAAAAATATCATAATTATCTCGAAGAATAAGGTTTATAGTTTTGAATACTTCGACCATTCTATCATTTTCCAATATTTCTCTTTAAGCACATCTCCTTGTTCAAATCGTTTATCACCAGCAGTTATATATCTACGCGTTCGACCAGTGCAAACATTTTCTCTCCTAAAGTCAACATATTTAACATCGGGTATTTAGAAGGTTGTGTCTAATTTGAAGTTCTGCTTTAATATATGTCAGACTTCTAACTCATGTCGTGTGATCAATATCAGACCCTTTATTCATGAACACATTCGTGTAGTTTTTTAATCTGGTTCTATGATTTCTTCTCTTCATTTCTTGTGAGGAAACGTTTGTTTTAAATTTTACACTTCTTATTGTACTTTTTCCTAAACTTGGATTACCTTGACATTACTCTCATATGAGCTTTACCATTTTGCATTTTGATTATCTCGTAGTGTCCATTATTTGTATTGTACCATGAAGTTTTTCGTATGTTTTTCGCTTATCACATTTACCATTGTTTCTATAAAAATGATTGCAAGACGATTTGGGTTAAACTGAAACTTAAATACGTACAAAGAGGACTGTTTCAAATGTAGTATAGGTTAGTTTGCAAGCATCCAAAAACTAGTATTAAACAATATTGAAAAAATGGAGGATAACCCAGATAAATCAAAGAACAGGCAAAGGTCAAAAATGAATATTCATAATATATAATAATACAAGTAGAGAAGCACGCAGTAGACAAGAAGAGAAACATTCGTATGAGTTTAAAGATAAAAAGCTGACAAGTTAGGAATAAGAGTAATCATGATTGCCTGAAAATTCACATAGAATGTCAATACAAAACAAGTCTTAATAACTAAAATGTATTACTCGTTAGTTTCATGCGTTTCTTTATAATAAAGTTGACTCTGTTCCGAAAAATATCAAATAACAATCAATTAAATAAGTCATCATACCAAAGCAACAGGCGAACGCAATTGAATAAGTGTTGTAAAATATTATGATAACAAACGTTTAGTGACAAAAACAAAAGAACATTAAGCTGATCTTTCACAGCTGGTTACATCATCATTTTGAATAAGATATTGAGGTTTGCAATAAGATATCCATCTAACATGGATGCTGAAGAAATCATAAGGTTAATTATCCCAAATTCACTAAGTCAGATTACATTGGATGTTTTGCAATTATATTGGACCTTACAAGACAGAATAATTGGAAATTAAATAACGTACACAACAAAATGAGAGTTTGAAGACCCAGGGAGAATTAGGTCTCACTGTTGAAAACCAAACCAAAAATGACTGTTAAATTTAAACACACAGTGAATCAACATAAAAGCTTGATGAATCTGTTTCAAATTTTATATCTAAGTATGTTCCTATATGTTAAAGGAGAAAAACTACCAAGTACACCACCGTTATTTTCTACACTACGGACGATATTATTAGTATCAGGTTGCAAAAACGAATAATTAAAATTGTTTATAATTTAGTTAAAAAGTTAAAAAAAATTACATATGATAGAAACAATTACAACGTAACTTATAAAACTTTCAAATGATAGAGATTAGTACGGCGTACGTTTCCTTCTGGAATAGAAGTTGCTGCAAAAGCAACAAGATTTATCATTATTCTGTTTTTTGTGTGGATATAGAGCAACTTGTTTGTGGCTAAAACTTTGGACTAAAGGTTATGATGCCGCAAGGCTTCCATATACGATTAAATGGTGACCCTATAGTATTTGCCTAAGTGATAAACAAATCAATCAGTTTGACAGTTACCAAGTACAACAGATACAAAGAGCAAACAAATTCAATCACGTAAAAAATAATCAGACAAGAAGCCAAAATATTGAAAATCATAAATAATACTTTTAGTGGAGGAAGCATTTAAGAAATAACGTGAACGTGACTTTGATGAAGCTACCATATGCGACTAATGCAATAAATGTTAACTATTCATTCCATTGCTGATAATAGATTTTGTGCTTAGATATTACAATATTTACAGCATTTATAATGCGTCAACAACAAACAAAGACTGCATTAATTCCTGGCCGTTTCTTTAACTCTGAAAATCACATGAACGCAAGAAAAGAAAGTATAACAGCAAATCATGAAAAAGAAAAATATATTGCTATTAAGAGCTTGAAACATGCCTCATAGTTCTTGGCATGCTAAGTAATAATTACTCAGGTTACACAATCAACCACGCCTCAAGGTTGTTAAAATTCCAATAGCCAAAAAGCTACTAAATTCGATAGCGTTTTTGGTTTTCTAAACAAGACCAGTTATACATTTTTCGGCGGATTTGAAATATAGAATCTATGTTGGGGTTTGGACCGAGACAAGGAAATCCCAGTCAAGGGGTTACATTATTTGTCTCCCCACTCGGCAAGCATCGTGGGGAGACATATAATGTAACACCGCGACTGGGATTTCTTTGTCTCGGTCCAAACTCCAACGTAGATTGTTTTTCTCACCCAATATTATCCTTTAAAGTAAGAAAGAATTTCTCCCTTGTGCAATATAGTTCACGTGCCAATGTTTACATGCAGTGCATTAATACAAATATGTTAATGGGGATTGTGGCGTGACGTGTCATCCGAAGCACACAGTGTTTATGCGTGAGTCAAAACAAAATAACAACATTAAACGTTGCATAGTTTTTGGGCATTATCACATTTAATATATGGATGTTATATGAAATTAACAATAAATAGTTAATATTTATTACAAGAAAATGTTTCATTTTCATTAGTTCCAATTTAGAAAATTATATTGTACATAATGAAACTGTACTCAGCCCACAGCTCTGCTGTAGTGTAAATACATGTAGCATGAGTGTCCGTGCTTGGGTTATTCACGGGTAATTAGAGATCCGTGTCACTATCATATATAACTCTCCTTTTCTTTAGAGGAGGTGAAACTGTTTGTGACATACTTGTGTTGTAATTAATATTGATTGTAAAAGTACCTCCGTATATAAAAGACCCTCCAAATACGGACCCCAGTCGATAACCACGTGATAAACTTTCAAGTTCACTGATTCTTTGAAAATTTATTTTTCTGTCTTGGAAATATGGCAAGTGTTACAGTGAAATTTGCTTATGGATTAATGTGTTGACGGATAAATGATTCCTTCTGGCTGGTAAGTGCATTATTTGTCACTAAATATTTTAGGTATATTTTTGATTCAACTGGGGCGCAATGGAGATGCTCAACAAAAATAGAATAAAGCATGTTTGACATAACATATTTCTGGCTGTCACGAAGTTTTCTGCAGTTGTTAATAGCGTTTGAAGACCATGATGTGTATAGGTCTATAGGCTATGTGCATAGATCAGTGTTTTCTGTCATAGTTCATTTCACGCAGCACTGAGAATTTTATCCTATCTGTAGCACAGTCAATTTTCAGGTCAGCGTCATTAAATGTAGCTAACAGTATATAATTTGTTTCACACAAAGTATTTAAAACTAGTTAGGTAGCTTTAGCTACATTTAATGACGCTGACCTGAAAATGTACTGAGTCAGGCTTGCAGATAGGATAAAACTGACTATGCTGTGTGGAACGAACTATCGTAATACCAAAAAGCTCAACATCGTGTGCGTGTATGTGTCTGTCTCTCTCGAAATGTTTTGTATGGTGTTTTCTCAAAAATGGAGAGTCTTTAAGTTACTATGTTGTTTTGTTATATATTTGTTTGTTGTTGTAGTTGTTGTTGTTGTTGTTGTTTGATTTTAGAACAACTACTACCTCAGGCATAGCAGAAGACAACAAAGGTTTATTTTTTAAAAGTAGTCCCTAGCTCGTGGACACCTTGACTGAGATGACTGGTATGAAATGACTGGACTGAGACAAGAAAAGTAAGGTTAGCAAAACAGCTAGATTCCTCTGTCGCATGGGTGAGAAAATATAATCTAATGTCTACGGTATAAACAAATGACGTATAGGTTATAGGGAAGAAACGACTATCTAAACATAAATTTTAATAAAAGTTCTGAATTATTCCTTTAAAGATGTACAATGAAACGTGAAGGCAGTATTAAAATTTGTTTCCATTAAATGAAACGTGAGTTTCCATTAAATGAAACGTGAAGGCAGTATTAAAATTTGTTTCCATTAAATAGAACAACGGCAACAGCAGCAGTCATTACTGTTGGTGCACTAGATAAAAGCCATGCATTCAAAAGAACTAATTATAGATATCATTCATTTGTTTCCAATGGTGTAAATTATTACAAGCTAATTAGACACTAAAATCAGACAGATTTCCAGAGTTTAACTGCAACGAAAATGTATAACAGAAACAGAGAGAACAATAGTTAATCACTCAGATATTGAATAATTTGGATATGTTTTCTCCCTAGTCTTCTAATAATCCTGATACAAATTTTAGTGTATTTTAGTTGAAGGTTTCTTAGACCTTTTGTTGCTACTAAATAGCAAGGATCATAGCGTATGATAAATAAATAGTTCCTCACAGGCAATAGACGACACCTGTGAGCATTAAACTCTGAAACACCATTGCAATACAAAGACCCCTATTAATATTAAACATGACAAAGTTAAACCTAATAATCTCTTAGTTGGAGCCTATTGTTTAATTGTATCCAGAAGGGGTTTATTAACTCTTGATGTATAGGTTAACAGGGATGCTAAGAACTAAGGGGCTACTAATTTGGGAGAATACTTGTTAATGTCATTAACGTTTTAATAAGAGTGATGGTCTTTTCAAATTTAAATTACAGCATGACCACCTTCTTCATGACAAACAAAGATTTGTAGCTACCTGCACATGTGAGAACAAAAAGGAATTAATCCAGATATTATGAACAATAATCTGAGCAATCTATGACCAGAAACAGTAAAGCACAATACGCTAATACAGAAGATGTAGAGTTTCAGTATATGGTAAAAGGGTTAGAATTGCCATGATCTGAGATTTACCATTATACTTGTAACAACATCTGACCTGAACGCACCTGACAACTAACATTATGACCTGTACGATACAAATAAATAGAAAAGCAGAATTCCTTCCTTCCGCTACTAAATCACTTAAGAGCGAACTATGGACGTTACAGCTGTACAACTTTAATTAACGTTGTACTTGATTTACCAAGAATAAGTGTAAAGGAGTTTCGAAATTGCACAAGAAGGACAAACAGCCGCAGAAACATTATTTAATCCAGCTACTGAAATAGTACTATGGAATGATTACCATAAAAAAATACTGCCAATGTTACAACTGAGGCTACAGATTGCCCTAGTCAAACTAAAGTTCATTGTCGAGCAGGAAAACTTCTTAAACTTTGCAATGTAAATGCTGACAATATCTTCACTGATCAACGTTGTATCTGGATTGGTTTAGAGAGCACACATGATAGTAGATTAAATGGTACGTTCATAAGTTAGCGAAATCTAGAGGATCCCAAAATCTATATTTTAAATGCTCAAGTGAACATTCGGAAATAACTTAATAAAATCGATATTATTTTTAACTGTTTCCATTAAAATGATGGAAAATAAATTAGATTCTTAAATTTCAGAAGGTGGTAATTTTGGCCAGTGTGACAGATGAAACATGAGAAAACGATGTAGTTAAGCAGAGATAGATAAAAACGTGTTTTATGTGGCATGAAATGAGGACAAGCCTGAAGGAATACGAAAGCAAAATGGACAGCTGAAATACGTTTCAGAAAATCTCAGACATCTGAGAAATTTAATGAGACGTGAATTATGAAGCAACACTTGCATGAATAATGAAGAATATTACAGATGCAATGCAAAGGAATACCATAAAATAGATCCATTTTTAAATTTTAACTACATATTTAAAATGCTACAAGATTAAAATAGCATCAAGGGCTTCACATGGTTTACTAGAATCTGAACATGTTAAGAGGCAATAAAGTATATATAACTAACGTTGTTCAGGTTGTGGAGGTATTTCCGTTAATTGCCAACCTAGTGAAAGTCAGATATGGTGATAAAACCCTAAACTGACCCTTCCTTCTAGACAAGGTGTTTTCCATGCATGATTTCCACGTATCTAAAAATCATCTAAACAGAATCGTCATAAATTTAATCAAAATCAGTTATTATGGGTTATTATTATGGGTTATTGTTTTTATTACATACAAACCGATAATGAAATAGCAATTTCCTCTTTTACGACAGAGAAAAAAATACTGACCCATAACGTTTATTGTTTCAAAGAATCCCATAGTATGATTATATGAAGTGTTATATGTAGTTTACAACGTGTACAAAGATAATATCTAGATCTCATAGAAACCAAATGTGTGTATTGACATACTCACTATTTTGTCATCATCTGTCGAAACTGTGAACCACAAGACTTCCACTAGAAATGACACTCCAGTTGTACTGCATCTTGGCGATAAATTAAGTGATTAGAATTTGTATTGATATTTAACGGGGCGCTAATACACTGTTACTGATAGATGGTTCTGCCATTCTAATGACATCAGCGATAATTATGTGATAGCGTATGCAAAAGTTCAATTCCATAATTACAGATTTCAGACCGAATACAATGTTACTCTTTGTCGAAAGACAAGAAAGCATTAAACAATGAATTTGAAGAAATCCAGATCATGTCTGGTTGCACAACAGAGGAAACAGAGGAAATTTCAAAACCGATCAAGAGGAACAATCTGCCTATTGCCCTTCAATTTCCGTTGGTCTACAGGGTGGTAGAGTACTCATATGGAATTGTGTTTACCTTATACAAAAAAATATCTCTTGTCGTTTTATGCGGACAAAGAAAACGTAGATACTGTAATTATATATATCTCATGACTGTCAAATCTCGTAAAAATCATCTAACGCTAATTTAAAATTCTGTTAAAATGGCAATTGTTGATTGCGCATGTTAAATTGTTGTGAAAAAGCTCCAAAGAGTTCTTGCATAGAAATTGTGTTTGTCGTCGTATGCAGATAGAAAACGTAGTTACTGTAATAATGCATATCTCATAACCATACAATCTGATAAAATACACCCCTATTTAATTTAAAATTCGGATAAAAAGGCAGTCGATGAATATACATTTTTGATTACTGTATAGGAACTGCACATAGTTCTTGTACCGTGACTCCACATAATTCTTGTTGGCACTGGATTGCTTTTCTTCAATGTCTTGATATACAGATGAGATATATAGACAGACGAAATATAAATTAAGGATAAAGGGTTGTGAAATCCGTATGCCTGTATTTCAAACGGTACTTATTATGTGATTTCTGTACTTACCAGTGCAATGCACATGTTCCTCTTATTTTTGTCTTAGTAATGTAATTTTCAACAATAGAACGTATGCCTGTGAAATTAAATTGTTTTTTTTATTTTCTGTCCTGAACAGCATTTCAACAGCGTTTATTTGTCCATGTTCCGCATACGCACTTTCTGGGGACTTTTTTTTTTGCAAATGGACCTAAAGCGTTTTAGGAGAATCTTTTCCTTTGCACACTATTGACTAGTTTTCTTTGCGTTCAGATTTGATGTGACAACATGATGACTAATCTTTGGCTGTTTGTATTGTCTATTATTTATTAGAATATTGTTTGTAGGTGTACATTGGTTTCATGATACGATTGAAATCAAAATATAAAACATTCGTACTTATCAGAAAAATGTATCACTGCTGACGTTGTGTTCACGTTTGTGTATTTGTGTGCGAGGTGGAAAGAAACGACTTATCCAAAAGTTTACTTTTCGACACATTCCGTTTCATTTGACCTTTTAATACATAAGAATTTAACGTAAACCTAGACCTAAACAAGGATCCTTTTAAAACCTTTTAAATACTTTGTATTTTGTGTATTTTTTGCAAACTGTTTGTGAGGAATGTCTGTCTGCGCTCAATCCAACACGACGAAAACTTGGTGTTACATCTTTCATTATTTTGGAAAAAATTTATTTTACTCTGAATGCCGATAAGGTGAATTGGTCAGATCGCTTTGCTATGTGTTTATTGAAATACAATATATTCAAATCAAACTAAACAAATATGACAATAAAAATCCAATCATCGTTTACTGAGAATGACATATCATTGTGATTCATCCATATCAAAAACTTAAAAAAGTAAAGAGAAAAAGAGTATTGGATACATTGAAACAAAAGTACGAGATAAAAGGTTGAAGAGCGTTTCAACCACAGCCTCAGACGTTTGTTCTAATTTCAAAACGCAGCTGTGTGTTTGAAATCCACTGTAATATTTCAGCACATTTTCCACATTTTAATCTGTCCATTATACTCTTTCATAACGTGTTCGAAGCTATGTCGCTTTTCTTGACCAGAAAAAAGGTTGCATGTCAGCCTCAGCCATTTAAAGATACATTTTACTTCAAAGAAAATTCATTTCAAGTACCCCTTGCCTATTCCACGTCCAATACGTGCAAGAGCAAATGGCAGCCTTTCCTAGGTCAGTTATTTAATCAGGGTTCTCCGATTTCTTCCACCATAACAATTACATCATGTCACTATTTTCGCTGTGGAGTAAACACTGTTCAAAGTTTTACATTTTGTAGTGCAGTCATAAAAGATAAGTTCAAACTTCTTATTTTGGTGCATTAACAAGGCCCGTTGTTAAAGCTTACGTCCTACAGGACTTAGATGTATTAATGTAATTCGCTACAAGCTGCAATCTTAAATAGGAAGAGAATAGTTCTACTAAAAGAACTGTACCTCTAAATAATAGTTATAAATAGTTTTAAAACTTACAAATTATAAACATCATATCATATTCAAATTTTACGCTTTTTATTTTGTGCGGTTTGAGTCCGAAAAAACTCCATACGTATGTAAATTAGATACAAGTAATAATAAAATTAGAAATGACGCTGCATAAATTAAAACAACGATCTAATATCATACACAAACTAAAAATAATATAAAATCAGTCGCGAGTAATTGCTAGACACATTCGGATTACACTAAGAACTGGTAATAATCGTCACTGATGTTCCTGGAACTTCTGCTTAAAAAGGCTCATTTTGTCACTCACACATACTTTACACAAAAGTGTATTTTAATGGCTGGTATTACTGACGAAAGAAGAGTCTTTCCAAGAGGGTAATTGTGCATGTGCTATACACAACTCTCACTCTCACTCTCTCTCTCTCTCTCTCTCTCTCTCTCTGACCGCTTCGGTGGCCTAGTGGTTAGAGCGTCCGCCTCGGATGCGGGAGGTCGTGGGTTCGATCCCCGGCCGAGTCATACCAAAGACTTACAAAAATGGTACTAACAGCTGCCTCGCTTGGTGCTCAGCATTAAGAGGTTAATGTTAGGACTGGTCGGCCTGGTGTCAGAATAATGTAACTGGGTGGGACATGATGCTACATGTCTGCGGCATGATGCCCCAGTGCTAGACATCACTATAAACTGCCCCACTGCAGACATCGTAGCAATATGACTGAAAAATTGTTAAAGCTACGTAAAAATTCCAAAACACCTCTCTCTCTCTCTCTCTCTCTCTCTCTCTCTCTCTCTCTCTCATGGGCTTGAAATAAAATGATTTTCCCCCAACAATTATTAGAAATCATTAGTTTGTACCTAATCTTTATGGATACCGGTATTTTTACATTCCTAGATTGATATCATGATCTTGTATTGATTTAGAAGTTCCGAAGGTGAGGACATATGAGCTAAAAAAATAAAACAAGAGGAATGGTGAGTCAATTACTCACGAAAACACTCCACCACCTACCCCGCACCCCGATCTTACCCCATGATGGACACGAGTCCATAGGCCAGAAAGGGTCATAGAACCTCTGGACATTGTGTGCTTACAATGATTTGTCAACATGCACATCGTCTAATGATGAGCATAATATGTACTAATTTGCACAAAAATCAACAAACACCTCGTCAAGCTTAGGTCAAAATGGACAATAATTTTTACAAGAACTGTCAATATGTTAATCTTTAAATGAAGACCATCGGAATGAACCATGTTTAACAGCAACTCAGTCGACAGCTCCGGTGGCTTAGAGATTAAAGCGTCTGCCTCTCATGCGGGAGGTCGAGGGTTCAAGCCCCGGACGAGTCATACCAAAGACATAAAAATGGTACAATCAGGTGCCTCGCTAGGCGCACTGTATTAATGGATTAGTGTTAGGAGTGGTCGGCCTGGTGTCAGGATAATGTGACTGGGTGGGACATCATGCTACATGTAAGTTACCTAATGTCCCAGTGACAGACATCAGTATAAACTGCCACACTGCAGACATCGTAGCGATATGACTAAAATTGTTAAAGCAACGTTAAAAATCCAAATCACAGAGAGAGAGAGAGAGAGAGAGAGAGAGAGAGAGAGAGAGAGAGAGAGAGAGTGGTCTGCCGATGTGCACGTTTTCAGATGATGACCATGGCATGTACAAATATCAGAGCGACCCACTGAAAACAATGAGACTAGTAGCGTTCACAGTATTCTCGTACACTACATCCAGCAACAGGTGAAAAAGAGGAATAACTCTAACAAAACTCACAGTAGCACTGTGATTTGTCAGTATGTGCATCCTAAAACAATGACCATAATATCTACAAAGTTTCATATTGTGTGTCATCAAGATTCAGTCATTTAACTACAATACAAAAATGGTCACAACTCTACCAAACGCTCCTGAAGGACAGGAATTTGTCGAAATGTGCATCTTCAAACGATAATCATTATATGCACAAAGTTTCATGGCGATCCACTGAAAAATATGAGGCTAGATGTGTTCACCAAAATTCGGCTACAAGTTAAAAAGACCAAGAGCTCTATTAAAAACTCGCAGGAGTACTGTAATTTTTCGAAATGAACATATTCAGTAGACAAAACATTTCCAAAAGAAATCATGGCGAACCATTTAAGTGAGACTAATTGCATTCACAAGCAGGAACAAAAGGGGCAATAACTCTTATAACAATTGCGAGAGCACAGTGATCCTTAGCTATGACCATAATATTTACCAAGTGGCACAGCAATTCATTGAAAACTGGTTGAGGTAACGACATTATGTCATACACTGCATAATGGGGACGCTCTACAGATATTTTGAACTTCTGAGAGAGTGTCAGGTTGTTTGCATTTGCAACATGCACAATGGAGAGAATGTTGGTATACCTCCATGTTACTATTCTGTACTGTGGCTGAAATTTCTTTAAATACTGCACTTGTGGAAACTGTACATGATCCAGGTACACAGCTAACTAAAATGAGTGCTCTATTGTGTACAAAAAAGACCCCAGCATGAATTAGTCTAAAGTGTACTATCTTTAGCTGATGTTAAAATATGGAAACGAATTTTGCAAGACTGGACAACACCACCTTCTGAAAGTGAAATGAATGAATTACCAAATATATTAAACGTTATCAGCTCTTTCGTGTACAATTTATTTCTGAAGTCCAGGAAGTGAAAATGACCAAGCGGAGCTAACAGGTTTTTGAAAGGTGCACATCTAAAGTAAAACCAGGCTGAAATACTCAATAACCCATATTACACCCATCAGTCATACATCTAAAGTAAGACCAGGCTGAAATACTCAATAACCCATATTATACCCATCAATCATACATCTAAAGTAAGACCAGGCTGAAATACTCAATAACCCATATTACACCCATCAATCATACATCGAAAGTAAGACCAGGCTGAAATACTCAATAACCCATATTACACCCATCAATCATACACCACAATCAAGGGAATTCAAAGTTCTTTGAACAAGACCTAAGGTATGCAATATCTTTTTTTTTTACAAAAGCTAGTATAACCATAGAGAAATTCCGGGGAAATTCCTTTTCTTTAAAACTCTAACCCTATGCAAAACACAAAACTGTAGAGCTCGACCTTAAAACAAATATGAAAATTTGTGCAAATATATTTTTTATTTTCATATCGTTATGTATAATGTTCTGAATAAAATGGTACATTAACACTGATGTTATGCTTGAGAATAAGCTAATTATTCTTATTTGTTGCTCATGCTTACTCAATATACCTCAAGGCAGTACTGCATGTGTAATGACCTTAACTATGAAGAAATTAGAAGTTTTAGAACACAAGAGTGAGGTAAATTTACATTTGAAACTGCTGCATTTAAGTGAAAGAAATGTATAGCAAAAATGTTTCTTTTCATTCATCTGTAATGAAATTAAAAAATAAATGATGACAAAACAAAATCGCTTTATTCCATATTCTAGTGTTAGAACAATAAGCAAACATTTTAACCTTCGACCTTTCACCTCCGTGAACCTCATCTGTTCCATCTCTTTTCAAACTGTAAAATTTATTGGTGATATCTCAGAAATAATTGTGGCAAGCTTCATGCTCCTGTCTTTCAGCATAACACTGGTTGCTACGTTGGCAAAAGGCAATGTGCATTTTTAAAATAGCTCATTTTTCATCGGCATGGTGGAGCTGGGCTTGCGTGGGACTTTGACACTAATAACTACTGTTCTAGGGAAATGCAGGAGAACTGTTCAAAATGACCCTTTTGATGCTTGCAACTTAAATGTTTCAGTCATACAACTAAACTTAAATCATACAATAATAATTTCCATGTATTCTTTATGGGGGCGCTCTACGGATATTATGAACTTCTGAGAGTGGCAGGTGTAAGGTTAAGTTGTTTACATTTGCAACATGCACAATGGAGAGAATGCTGGTATCCTCTATCTTGCTTTCATATACTGTGGCTGTATTTCTTTGGATATTGTACTTATGGAAATTGTACATGATCTAAGCACACAGCTAACTAAAAGTGACTGCTCTCTTGCGCTAAAAAAATCAGCCTGAATTAGTCTTTAGCGGTTATTAAAATAGGGAAAGGAATTTTGCAAGACTAGACAATACAAGCTTCTGAAAGTGCAATGAATGAATCCCCAAACATATAAAATGTAGAAAAAAGTTATCATCTCCTTTCCTACAATTTACCTCTTAGTCCAGAAATTGAAAATGGCCAAGCGGACCTAGCAGTGTTTTGAAGTGTACACATATGAAGTAATGACAAGATGTATACTCTACATCCCATATGACACCCATCAATCATACACCAAAATAAAGGGAATTGAAAGTTCTTTGAACAATAACTAAGATATACAAGGTTTGTTATAAATAACCAGAATAACCAGTGAGGGAATCCGGGGAAAATCTTTTTTACTTTAAAAAATCAAAGCCTATGCAAAATACGAAACGGTAGAGCGCCACCTTAAAGCTACAAGACGCAAAGGGCAACAACTCTAACAAAATTGCGGGAGGAAGAACCCGGGAAAACCCCGCTAAGAACCACCGACCCAAGGGAAGCTACTGGCAAACTTTCTCATATGCCCGCCAGAATAGGAGACTCAACCCGACGCGGACTTAGGTAAAATGGTAATGACCGGTAAGTGCGTGCGCTTTAGACCAATCGACCACTCGAGGCACATCTTTGACATATCCATCATCACATTATAACTATAATATTGATGAAGTTTCTCGATAAACCATCAAACACTGCGCTAATGAGATTCTGTGTCAGACGGAAGGAAGGACAAACAGAGGGACTGGACGGATGATATATACCCCCGCACCTCCTTGGTAGAGACGGGGGTTTACAAATTCTAACCTGCTGAACAAAGGTTTCCTTCTATGACACACTTAACTGAACCAGCTTTACTTTACCTGGTTTATCTCTAGGTTTAAAAAAAATAAAACAGTGACTAACCATATATCTGAAGAAAATTTAACAGTATTTAACCCTCACTCCAAACAGTAAATTAGCATTATGTTGTACCCTGTCATGAGACATTAAAGTACATCTCAATAGTTCCAATCGAATTAAAACTCATCGGTCATGCAATTCTAGAATTATGACCATAAATAGTGGTTTAAATTTAGCTGATAAATTATATCTTTAAATCAATAAGGTCCTAAAATCCTCAAACACAAAACTGGTCTATCATTCTGAAACGCTTTTAAAACTTTCGTGAGAAAATAAACGTAAATTGCAATTCTGTTCGACATTTGTCACAGAGTCATGATCTCATAATCAGGCCTGGCCGTAGGATGTGCGGGGCCCAAGGCAACATGTGGGACCAAAAGGCAGCAAGCGATGAGCGCGGGGCCCCAAGCACAAAAACTGCATTGCCTGAAAGCGCGGGGCCCAAAGCGGTTGCCTCGTTCGCCTTACTCTAGGGCCGGACCTGATCACAATGGCCTAAATTTTACCGCCGCATCAGTCGATGTTCAATTAATTGAAATATGCGTTAAATTTGCAGATGTTTGACACTTATCCTTTACGAAAGTCACATAATCATACTGGGCTATCTTTCGTATGATGAGATTATAGATGTACATCGGAGTCATTCCTCTGTACGGAAGGTTGCATCTGAACTTCAACCTCCACATCATAGATGTATCTAATGTCACCATTTTCTAAGCTAACATTTTCATCAGGCGTTTCCTGCCGCTTGAGTAATGGGGCAATGTGGTCACGCGTAGCAATGCCATTCGTCGAGTTTGATGAGGTGTATCTTTCTTCTTCTTGTATGTCCTGCAGGAATTGCTTCTTCTGGCATGTAGATGGTGCTGTTGACGTTTTGTCTTCTTCAGTACCCCCTCGACCGCTGTTGTCGAACGACTGATCTGACACCAAACTTGACGAGGTGAACGAAGTAATGGCAGAGTCTGTCGAGAGATTGTTTACCATAAATTGTGGCATCTGGCTTAGTAAGCGATCTATTTTGCTGGTGACTTTGTCCAGTTTAGCCTTGACTACTTCTATGTCCTGCTGACGAACAGAAGCATGATTCAACATCTCAAAACGGAAGCTTGAGATATCTTGCTTGATTTCATCGAAATCTGAAATTAAAAGATAATTAGCAAAAACGCATCAATAAAAAGGCAATATAAGCTGACATTCATCAAACAAATTCGAATTTGGGCCAAAAATGGAGATGAAGTACCATGTAATGTAATAAATAGAAAATATTACCCTTCCAATATTTTTTGAAAAAAATTGTTTATTTATTTATGACTAATTTTGACTTGTTTGCTCCTTAGTCATAAGTCGTTCAGATAATGGCAGTTCAAATCCATAATTTACTAACATTATAAAGAAGTGTTCCTATCACTATGATTTTCTAACTTCTGTATATTATTTAAAACTTTATGCGTTCGTAAATTTTGAAACAGCTAAAGTAAAGGTTGTGATGTCTAAAAACTTTAAAGCAACTTATGATGTATTTAAACCTGAGTTTGTCAGTCGATGTAATGAAAGTCTATCACGGTATGATTTACACCAGGAGTGCCTATCGCATTGATTGGAATCATGTACAATAATGCTTTCATTCACAGAGGGAAGTTTGATTTGAAAATCTCAAATATGTAAAATAAATAAATTGTGTTTTAGAAACAGTGTGCTTGTACTTTCTTAGTTCTAGCCATATTAAAACAATAAATTATATAAGCTATAGCATTTTTCATGATTCTCTGCTACAGCCAGTACAGCTAGTACAGCCAATATAGCTAGCACAGCCAGCAAAGCCAGTCAGCACAGCTAGCACAGCCAGTACGTCCAGTATGGCTAGCACAGCCAGCACATCCAGACAGCACAACTAGTACAGCTAGTACAGCCAGTACAGCCAGCACAGCTAGCACAACCAGTACTCCTAGCACAACTAATACATTGAGCACAGACTGTAGAGCTGCGCTGTAGAATCTAGAATAATGCTTTAATTTACTCACTATTTATAATTCCTGTCTTTTACTTTATCTAAACATTATGTTTTAAAGCGTGAAAAAGTTATCGTCTAACATCCTGGAGAGCAGACTAGCACTTCTGAAATTTCCAAAGTTTAGTGTGTGAATTGAAAACTCCATACTGGCATTGATCCATGTAATTTTCATTCATTCTAATATTTACAGTATGTGAAGAAAATGTTCCACGAAGTTTAAAGCTTAGAGTCATATCAGCTCTATCATGTGCAATTTGCAGCTTTTCAAATCATTTGTAAAAGTTGTCTTCTTTGCTATAATTTCTTGTATTTGCATTCAATGAATTTGTCCATGAATAAACAGCAGCTTATATCATGGATTAACCAGTGCTAATCAATAGTAACAATTACTTGGTGTGGGTCAATTGATGTTATTGCTAAGGAAAGCACTTTAATGCCAGGCACGGCCTGACACGTTAACTTCCTGTTCCAGCAGACCACTTCTTGCCGTCATACCGTTAAATTTGGTGAGTGATACGTGTGGGGTACTTCTTCCAGTGTGCTTGTCATAAGATTTTGAAGCACTTGGTAAGAATATAAACATCCCTAGCAAACACATATCTTGAAAAATTACATTGTATGGTTGACAATATCTTACACAGTAAGTCTGCTTATAATGGCCTGGTCAATCAAAATTTGCAGAATTGTTTTATGGCACGTCAATGGGACACAAGTGGACTCTATGATTAATTCAAATACATGTCTTACCGTCATTGGCGTCATTCTCACGTTGAACGTCAAATATATATCTTTTGATGATGCGCTTCATAACACGCTGAAAGAGATAGAAATAATTACCTTCAAAATGATCTTGTTTCAAATTGTCACATACATTGAATTGTAAACTGGGTGTTGCCTTAGGAATTAGTTTCAACTATGTTGTAAAATACTAGATAAAATTATATCTTTAAATTCAAATTTTAATTGGTTTGGTCTAAGTCTCATCAGCTGGAGAAATACATATTATCTACAATAACCAATCCACCAATAAAACGTTTTTTTTTTTATTATTTCAAAGACGAAGTTCTGGATTTATTCAATATCGGTCATGATATTTAGCAGAATGAATGCTTTAATATGTTGCCAATGTCCAACACGGTAAATGTGTGTGTCCTAATATTATTTATTAAAGTTTAGAAAACACTGTTTAGCGTGTGTAGTCAGTCATGAACACGTAAGATTCGCTCGACTCTTGATAGACATACTCGACCATTTCACTACATTAAATCCCAGTTCACTGGGTCCTTTTATAGTTAATTCGGGTTAAATAATTGATTATCTGATGTAAAGAATAAATAGCTTGCTTGATATGTTGGTTTCTCTGAATAAAGGTTAGAATCAGAGTCACTTCGGACAAAGCCGTTCGATGTTTGCAGTTTTTCTTGGAAATGCTTGATTCCTCTGCTTGGCTTCTCCCCCTCATCCCAACTGTTCTGTGCCTGGGGTGACACTGGACTACTCGGTGTAACCTAATCGTACATAATCAGGTAATCTTATTACTTTACTGTACAATAATGGTTAACAGGATAATACAGCATGAACATTGTTTTTCTTAAGTCTTCATATCAATTTTTGGTTATAGTCATGTGAACTATCTCTGTTCATACAAGTGTGTTCAGTACAAACGATGCATTTAATAAACTACATCAAACTACTTGTATTCAAAGGGTTTTGAAATGTTCTCATGTAGTCGATTCTTCGGATAAGAAATAGTACACGTGCACTGAATGATTTATGTAATTAAAAGTGCTGAAAAATAATGGCACAGATATCAATTAAATTATATCTTATTGAAATAAGTTGCAATATAAGCATATTTCTTCCTTCTTTCGAAAAAAAAAATGGAAAGAAACAAACTCGAATAGCGCGCTACTCTACAATTTTGCAACATGTATTTCCCCTATATCCTGTTGTTTATTTTTTTTTACAGGAACTATTACGCACCTGTCCCGTAGGTGGATACATTTCATAGTCTTTTCTTCTTCCAGGATGAGTTGCTATTTCCGGATCATGTTTCTTACAATGTTCACATATGCTCCTGAACATATAGTACACTGTTTTGGGAGTTGGTATCACATTAAATGGGATAGGCAACGTTGAATCATCTTTGATGTATTCCATATATAATTTACTGCGGGCAAACTTCCACTCCGTATCTGATTCTTCCTAATAATAATAATAATAATAATAATAATAATAATAATAATAATAATTAGATTTATATATGCTCGCAATGCAGTCTTAAGTCCAAAACAAATTTGATAAATAAATATAATCAGCTAAAATCTAATCCGATCATCAGCATATCCATGCAAGTATAACTTTTTTTTGTTTACCGCGAAGAGGGTTTTTGCTAAATCGTGATAACAAAGTTTTGACAAAAAAAAAAAAAAAAAAAACAAAACAAAAAAACCAAAAAAAACCCCCAAAAACAAAAAAAAAAACGAAATGGTTCAAATAAATGTGCACGAGTAAACTATAATTGTAGCAATAGCTTGTAAATCAAATCACGTTATTTACATTTAACTACAATACAATTCTAGCAATAGCTTGTAAATCAAATCACGTTATTTACCTTTAACTACAATACAATTCTAGCAATAGCGTGTAAATCAAATCACTTCATTTACGTTTAACTACAATACAATTCTAGCAATACTTGTACATCAAATCACGTTATTTACATTTAACTACAATACAATTCTAGCAATAGCTTGTACATCAAATCACGTTATTTACATTTAACTACAATACAATTCTAGGAATAGCTTGTACATCAAATCACGTCATTTACATTTAACTACAATACAATTCTAGGAATAGCTTGTATACATCAAATCACGTTATTTACATTTAACTACAATACAATTCTAGGAATAGCTTGTAAATCAAATAACGTCATTTACATTTAACTACAATACAATTGTAGCAATAGCTTGTAAATCAAATAACGTCATTTACATTTAACTACAATACAATTGCAGAAATAGCTTGTAAATCAAATCACGTCATTTACATTTAACAACAATTATACATTTCAAACTCCATTTGTCAACCTCATGTAGTATTTTGTTAATAGTGTTAAGATAATCCAAGTCCAACAATAATTTTTAAATGGGAAAAATAATTAAAATAATTGTTAAAATGCATGAAAATCTAAATAAGTATGTTTTTAAGGGAGTAAATTTAAAGGCTCTAAGTTTGATAGGTATGTATATCAACTAAAAGGGGATTGAAAACACAAGGTGATACGGATAGAGAGCAGCAAAACCAATAATAATAATAATAATAATAATAATAATAATAACAGTAATAATTGTATATTATCATCATGATGTTTGAGGAGGAGGAAGACGAACATGAGGACGACGATAGATTAGAAGAGGTACATTTTATAAGAGTAACATAATCCAGACTAAGCATTTTGAGTAATAGAAAATGAAGGTGTTACAAATATTCGTAAGCATCTGTAAATTGTTACACTAAAAGACAAGAGGCCCAAGTGTGCTTGATATCGCTCACTGGCTGTTGACATAATTCTGTATATTTAACACTTATTGAAACCGAAGAGGAAATATTAGCTTGAAGCTTGACATAAAAAGGTAAAAAGGACATATTGTTTATTTAACTAGCACTTTCCCCTGGGTCTCTCGCCGCCTTTGGGGAGTAGACCCTGATTTGTTTCATAGGAACTGTTCATAGCCAAACCTTACTTGGCATTATATGGGAAGTTAATATTTGCAGTTACTACAAATTACTCGAGCCGTCCTAATCCCAGAATCGAGGTTCCACCACTGAAGTCATAACTTGGAAACCATTGAGAGCTTCACCCAAGGGAGGTGCAGTCACTCATTGATTAAATACTATAACCCATGACCAAAAGTGTGAGGACTACCAGTTCGATTCGCAGCATATGATCAATATGGATACTCATTGATATGTTTTGATTTCGCTCACAATCGAACTCTTGAGATCTCGATCATTCTAAGGTTATATAGCAATTCTGATCAAAATCTGATTACAAATATGGCTTTCAGAGTGTTCAAAAGCTCCAGTGGCCTAGTGGTTTGAGCGTCCGCCTCGGATGCGGGAGGTCGTGGGTTCGATCCCCGGCCGAGTCATACCAAAGACTTATAAAAATGGTACTAACAGCTGCCTCGCTTGGCGCTCAGCATTAAGAGGTTAGTGTTAGAACTGGTTGGCCTGGTGTCAAGATAATGTGACTGGGTGGGACATGATGCTACATGTCTGCGGCATGATGCCCCAGTGCTAGACATCACTATAAACTGCCCCACTGCAGACATCGTAGCGATATGACTGAAAAATGGTTAAAGCTACATTAAAAATCCAAATCACACACACACACACACACACACACACACACACACACACACACACACACAAAAGCTCCGCCATATCCAAAGCAAGATTATTTCATTAATACGTGTGGATATCTCTAATAAATGAACCCATCCAACCTATTGATAAAATAAGCTTACCTATAAATCCGATCTAAATCTGATGAAGAATAATGCCTCCAAAATATTCACAATCTTAGTTAATCAGATGTGAGATCATCTCAGTATGTGTAGCTTTTGCTCATAATCGAACTATTCCGATAACTCGATAAGATAGGCTCACATACCAGATCTGATCAAATTCTTATTAGAAATATGAACTCTATAGTGTTCGCCTGTCAGATGCAAAAGCACGTCATCGGTATACGTGCATGTCGATACAAATATAAAAAAACTTCCGAGATCTTAATGATATAAGCTTTGATACTAGATCTTGTCAGAAAAAGGTCTCTAGAGTGTTCATAAACAAGTAATGATGGACAGAATGACGATGGGCGACTAACGACGGATGATGAATAAAAGGTCATTCAATAAGCTTTCTTGGCATTTTACCACATGAGCTAATAATGAAATTTCCATTTCAGTATCTTTTTCGTTCCTCAAAATAGTACTATGAAGCTCGAATATTTCAGAGTCCCTGCCCCTGAAACATCGTACAGAATAATTTTGTGTTCGTCAAGAATGAAAAATAAACGTCGTAGAAATCTAAATGTACATATTTACTGAGGACTGCGGGACTTTTTTTCTGCGGCGTTTCCATTCTACAAAATGGGCATATTTTCCCAATTTAGAAATTCAAAGTTTTTGGTGATCTTGTAATTTATATATAGACAATCAAATACAGTGTTCTCGATTATTTTATGGTACGTTTCACAACGCGAACGTCATTAACCACGATGTGTAGTAAATGACGCTCTGCTGCAGCGACTGTTTACGACAATCCCTAAAGACCGCTTCACGGCATTGCCTGTCTGAAGACTAATCACTGAGTTACATTCATGCAATGTCAAATTCACATGGCATAATTCAAAATACTACTCAATGAAACTAATAGAGTAAGAGGCCTTTAGGTCAAGGCGATTACAGCATTTGGGTTTTAAACCAAAAGATCATTTTGATATCCGAATATGTTGACAAAGTTATCACAGAACAAGAATTGCCATATATCAGCAAGTTCTTCTACGCCTTTTTTATGGCTTGACTAGTTGTTGTTGAAGAAGTGTCAGCTCCATGTATCCTCAATGGTAAATTCTGTCCAAAGGACATTAGCTAGTCGTGTGTCTGCATGCACGTTTTCCAATTTCGTGGAACCCGAGCCCCACTTCCAAACAGTAGGAAAATCTCTTGCAGGGATATATATATATATATATATATATATATATATATATATATATATATATATATATATATACATATTTCAAAACAAATTTTACAGGCACTTTGTCTTGCGGATGCGCACTCTGCGCCATCGCCGCTAAGTAAACAACTCTACTATCTAGCAATTTGTAATCCAGTTTAGGATACTATCCTTATGCCGTTCAACTCTGAGGTCAAGTCTGTATGTTAAGATTAACAAAACAGTTCCAAACATTTTGCGCCATTCCTTCATTTATTTGTATGACTTGCTAAGGTCATTCTAATATATCTCTTGATTGTTATTTAAACAAAGTTCAATTCTTAACATTTGTTTTTGCATAAAGGAAAAATTGACAATGCTTACTGGGGCTATTCCGCTGTCAAATCTTCAATTTCAGAGGTGAGTAGTTTTCCACGTTGTTAAGCTCTTAAATTTCTGAGGTAAATAAATTCTGCGTATAGTCTTCAATCACATTATGCCTAAACTGAAGTGATCGGTTTTGAAAAACTCCGGTACTTGTGAAGTTTGGTGGAGGTGTATAGAGAATAAGAAGCTCTAAATGTAATGTCTAGACTTCGATTCTCTCTACATTGTGCTTTTTCCAACTGTTCTTTTTCTGACAAATAACATAAACGTAATCACAACCTTTTCGTGCAAATTTTAAATCGATTCAGTGTAATTCAAGTAGCTGAGCTGCTTCTAAAGCTACATTTTGCTTAAAAGTGATAACGAAAATTAGCCTGAACGATATTTAGAATGAGGTTCTTTTCTACTGATGTACATTCGGAACAATACCATATCTGAAATCAGATAATTTTGCCAAATTCCTTTCGATTTGTAAGTTCAGAAACTTACCTGTATGATTTCAAACGATCGAGACATCATGGCAATCAGCATATTGAGCAACACAATTACAGTGCATATGTTGTAGGCACCAAATATCCAGTAGCCGACAGTTTCTGTAAAAATGTGATTGAAGTTATCGAGCTCCACGACGTTTGGATCCCCACGCCCAAACAGGGACCAAAACACTGTCCTGAACGTTATCACTGGTCTGAGAAAAAGAGAAAGAAATATAAATAACTTGTAGATTTTATCAACAGAAACTTCATTCCAAATAGTATAGAGTTGTAATAATTGCCTTGATAACATTTGAGGGTAGGAGTATTAGCTGTAACCGACTACAAATATTAATAACCGATTAAACGACTCCCACTGCCAACACCCCACCCCTCACCCCATTCCCCGCCTCGGAGCACTAATAGTACTTAGTAGCTAATTAAATATATAAACAAATTTAAATTGGAACATTTCTCACTCGCAGACTGTTCTTCAAAAAAAAAAAAAAAAAAAATACATGATTTAAACGCGACTTGGAACACTGTAACGCTTTGCCGTAGATACAGCATATGCATGTACAGTAAACTGCTTTTGATATAGAAGGGTAAGTCAGAAAGTACTCCTATTAACGTTATTATGTGTGTATGTGTGTGTGTGTGTGTGGGGGGGTGTCATGTGTTGTACTCATTGTTTAAACCTCTGTTGTGTATCTTATTGTGTACTTATGACTAATCTGAGGTCAATTGGTCCTTTAATTTTGTGGAAGTAGAGATTGTAAGATGTAATACCCGATGGCTTACTTGTTTCTGACAAAAAAGATCGTATTGGCGAATCAAATAATTTAATGGTTTTATTTAGTTACTATCATAATGACGGTTGTTTTGTATTGGGCATTTGGAACTGACCTTAGTCGCAAATAGCATATCCAGTCAGTTTCACCCGTGACCGCATGCTGACTAAATTCTTGGTCTATACAATCTGTTGAATCAGTTTCATCATTCCAGAAAGTGGGCTAACTCACATGGATTTAAATGAAAACTAGATTAGCTAATGCCATATTTATTCACGCTTTTCACAAACATGTACACACACAGGCGCATTCACAAACACACGGGCCCTATTTTCTTCGTTTGACAAGTGTCTGACCGTCTTGCGATCAAGTCATTTTAACTCTAGCCATACTCATATTTGAAACTTAGCGTTTGAGTGTTAGTGACAATCAGTCCGACTGGTGCTAATTACTGCATGAAATGGCAAGAATTTCACAAAAGAAATGTTGAAATATAGTATTGGAGCTAATGCATAAACAAGAGGGAAGTGTTTCTCCCAGAAAGTGTAGTATATAAGTTTCACCAGATTTTAAAAACTGGAAATTTGGACAGCTTACACTTTGTACACGAAGTGTTTCCAACTGTGGTTTTAAAAGGTTGACGGTTCGTTTTATGTATTACGGATAAGCGGTTAAGGAATTTACTAACTGTTCAAACCCTAGAAAAAACAAGACAGGGAGAAAACGGAGGAACAAACAAAGAGAAAAGCGATAGGGAAATACGTATATGCAAATATTGTGTATTCATATTGAGGACATAGTTATTTGTAATATTTACATGATCTTTATTCGACAAGCATCTATTCTTTTCTTTCTAATCAAGGATATGTAATAAATTATTAACTAAATATCCAGTAGATATTTAGCCAGGAATATGAAGACTTTAACTGAGTTTAGACAATGAGATTATCATCCAATATAAACTATACAGTAAAACGATATGAAATATTGCTAAAAGTCAGAAATTCCAAACTATGAGTTGGAAATAAACAAGAGGCCCAAGTGGACCTGATATAACTCACCAGTTGTTATTGGTGTAAAGGGAAATGTAGTAACACGCCAGATGCTCTGTGTATCAAGACACCTATGTCAGGATATTTTGTAGAAATTCTGAAAGGTTGTTTAATCGTGTTGCTATTTTGAGAGACTTTAGATTGACTTGATAGTGTAATTACATCTTTTGTGTAAACGTGAACAGTGATTATGATAGGACGCTACATGTCGCATTTTGGTCTGAAATGGGAACGCAGTTTCGGCGAGAACTACATTCTATGACATTATTATTTGGTTGAATATGTCCTTAAAAATAATCATACTGAGTTTGATAAACAATTGACTTGGTCGCAGTAGCCAGATTGCTACTCCACTGCAAGGATATATCATAAAGTTTTAAAACAGATACCCGCCTTCCGAGTTTGCTCTACCAAATGCTAAGAACCCTGTCCTACCAAGACTGATCCGTATTGGCCCAGCATTATTGAGAAGAATAAAATAACATTGTTGAAGCACTACAGATGACGCACGTCAGTAGTGAGTGGGGACGATATAGCGACAATGGGACTTCTATGTTAAAATAGTGAGTTTGCCCTATGGCGACAAGGGGAATTTAACATGGAGAATTTTAACATGGGTGGGACTATAGAGCGACAAGGGAAATTTAACAGGGGTGACGTCACGGTACCGGACACTGACAACAATGTTGCAAGTGGCTGACCTCAATCGGGCGGAACAGTGTGGCAAGAGGCTGACCTAAATACGCACTACTCTAGGGACAAATAGACACATAGTAGACATAGAGACACAGACATAGAGACAGGGTTAGAGACATAGACAGAGACATAGACATACCATACAAACATAGATTTATGAACATAATCTATCACACCAAAATCGACTAAACATATTTTAGGCAAGAAAGAATAGATATCTTTTCGAGGCAATGGAGTGGCCTTGAAAAGGGCCTTTGGTTTTGCTTTTGTTAACACCATTTAATTAACATAGAGGGCATCACACGGATCTTCTCTTCCTCAAACTCCGTCTGACCTCTGGGCCGTAGATTAAGACTCGCTTCTGACAGCCTTGTGTCTCCACATAGATCCTTCGTTTCCAAAGGGCTGTATAAGTCATCTGGGTGATAGCCCATGATGATTTGACATACATGGGATAGTCCGGGTAGAACAGCATCGAGGATATGAGGGTAGACGATTCTACGTTAGTCCACGTCTTGTGACGAGAACATGTGAAGGGAATGAGGTGAACCGCGGTTATTTAGAGTGGAAGACCGGATCGAAACGGATTGAGTTCTTTCACCAATCCTAACACGCGTTACAAAATTCAGTCACAGTGCGGAGTCTGTCTTCCAATCCGAAGAGAGCTACCTGTGACGTCACATTCCCTATACAGGTGCGCTAGCATCTGTACGCAGTGAATCAATGCGGCACACACCTGCTACGCCTGAGATACCAACACTAGTGATCTCTACCAAATCATCGACAGTAGCAGGTCCAGAAGTAGGCCTTGGATGTGGCAAAGAGATAAAGCAGTTAAAACTCATTACTTCACGTTCCTGAGTTGTTGTTTTTTTCAGGGCCACCCACCTCTCTCGAAAAGAGAGTACTCACTGTTTGCCAAAATCAATTAAAACTCAAATCTCTTTTTTCCCCATGATGTACGTGTGTGAGTGCGTGAGTGTATGTCCTTATCATAAAAATACAAACCAAGAGACACTTAAGTTTTTCTTTCTGGTATATTCTCTGGTACAAATTTACAATCGAATTTCACAACACAACACTTTAAAAAGTTCGTAGACTTATTTCTCTCTTCACTCTCTCCTTTTTTTAAATTTCTTCACTGTAACTGGTTTTTTCCTCTTCTTCCTCACTTTCTTCTCGTCTTCTTTTCTTCTCTTTCTTCTCTTTCTGGATGTGTCTGGGTTCTTCCTTTTTTGAGGGTACCTCTTCATCCTGTTCGGAACCCCTCTCTACCTTCTGCTAATGTTGTTTCTTAGGGCAGTCTGAAGATTAATGTCCTTTCTCTTGACAATGATAACAGGTATCTTGACCTTTGTCTCTTTTGACGCTTGTCTTTCTTTGACGTTGTGGACATTCAGAAGGCCAATGCCCTTTCTTCTGACAGATATATCAAGTATCTTGACTTTTATCTCGAAAGGAGGAGGAGTAGTCCGTCGGCTTCTCTGAAGAAAACCTTCGTATGACACCTCGCAAAGCTCTGATCAGAAGTTCGATCTGTGTTGGCTCTTCCATCTTTCTGGTAGGATTGAGAGTGAAATGAATACTCTGAGGAAGACACTGACCCATTATATAGGGAAGACACTGACCTTACATTGATATATCGGGGACCATGGCGTTTAAAATGTAGTCCTTTGACCTTTTGCAATCAAGATGAAACGATCGCATCATTTCGTGAAGAAAGGAGAAGAAAGTAAGAGGCAGAAACGTGACCTATCGCCTCGCACAGTAGCTGAAGTCTTGGCTCATATCCATGCCAGCGATTTTGAAGATGACATGAATGAGCCAGAATCCAGACCCAGAGAGTCTACATCAAACTAAAGTCCACCAACATTAATATCTGAAAACTACTATACATTCGAGAGACGGATAAACGCTCCTCTAGAAAATTTAGAACCACGGCCTACACTTACACAGTAAAGTTTAAAGATTTCAAGTCAGACGTACCGCTGGAGAAAGCAGAGGGGTTCATCACCGATTTGTGGATTCTTTGTTAACGACACAGAAACGACAATGTCGAGCCAATGAAGACGATCGCTTGACACTTTCCATTTTTCACGACAGTTTGAAGTCCCCTGTTAGGATAGAGTTTAGCAGGCCATCAGAACTGACTCCTTCCAAAGTCATCGACAAGATTCAACACGTACAGCAGTCCAACGACAAATTTCACATCATCGATGGAAAGCGACACTGTACATGGCCCACGTTTCTCTTCCTAAAGTGACCGAACAAAGTAGAAAAGTGTTATTGATGGACAACCTTCGTAGCATCAAGCGTAGCCTCGTCCAAATTAACAATCCTCAAGACAAGATGTGTTTCGCCCGTGTCATCGTCGTAGGACGAACGTATGCAAACAAGAACGACACGACAGAATGGAAAAGAGCCTGGAAAAGTATTCAACGATCGGACCGAGCCAAACAACAAAGAGAAGCAGAACTCCTGTTACAACAAGATGGCCTATCCAAAGACACACCCTGTGGCATTCCTGAAATGCAAAAATTTTGCAAAACGTCTTGGCTCCACGCTACACATTGAAAGTACATCCTCAAGAAGTGCTTTACCTCTGTTGTTTCGAGGCAAAATTTCAAAGACGGAAAATACATTCACGTCTATCATCACGATGAACATTTCGATGCCATTACCAGTATCGCCGGATTCCTGGGATACGGTTATTATTGTGAGAAATGTAACTATGGATATAACAATCGAGAGCAACACAAGCATTGTGGATCGAAATGCCAGGGATGTTTGGCCTCTAAACCCTGTCTTGACGAAGGACAAAAACGAGTGCATTGCTCAGCTTGTCAGCGCACTTTTGTCTGCTCTGCCTGTTACCAACAACATCTGAAGACGCAAGGTTCACAACAGAAAAAAGCTTGTCAACACCTGAAATGTTGTTCTCCTTGTGGACAAGTCATACGTACCAATAGTGCCAAGGCACACCTATGTCCAAGAAAGAAACGATTTCACATTTGTCACCAAATCGTGGACTTGAAACATGAATGCTACATTCAAATATACCAACTTCAAGAGGAGGAAGAAGATGATGACCAGTAGAAAAGCAATTTCATCTTTTTCTATTTCGAATGCATGCAAGAGACCAACATTCACTGCGTGGTTCATCGAGCGTGCGAGAGGTGCATCAAAGAAATTATCTTTTGCCATTGCCCCCACTGTAGCAAGATTCCTGGAGGACGTGAAAAAATCTTTCGGGGACCAAACACGCTGGCAGATTTCACCTAATGGATCTTAGATCCCACGACGAGATTTGGAGTCAAGAGGACATCGAACGTTACGGAGATTGCCATCGCTATGCCTCGGTGATGGCTCACAATTTCTCGGGATAAGATGGACAGTTTCTTTTGAAATAATATACGGAACAAAGGACTGAACGTCCTAAAGTCACCTTGAACGGAGCCAATATCATTTCCATGCAAGTGGGACAAGTGTAGCCTAAGGATTCGATGAGTTACTCGGCCATGTCATTGAGCCGAATGCCTAAAACGTTTGGAATGACAGAAATGACCAAAGGTAATTTTGCCGCACTTTTTCACTACCGAAGCCAATCAACATGCCGTTCTACCCCATTTACCTGATGCTCACAACTACGACCCCAACAACATGAGCACCGAACAACGAGAAGCTTTCTACGTTTGGTACGAGTCTCACGCCTCGGACCCCTTCGACTTTCAGAACGAAATGCTAAAGTATTGTCATTCCGTTGAAAATTTTGAGAATTGGTCATGGAACACGGAGGGATCGATACTTTGAAAAAAGCCTGCACCATTGCCAAAGCGTGTTACTTAGTGTACCGCAAACGATTCATGCCAGAGAAGACCCTTTCTGTCATCAGCCCTCAAACGACCAATTTTGTTAAACGTCAATACACGGTCAAAGCTCTGCATTTGCTACATTACTTGTGTGACAAGGAAGACAAATGGATCAAACACGCCCGAAATTGAAGAGGTGAAAAGACTATCGGAACGTATTTTTTGCTGGGACTTAGAAAACCCTAAGATCGTGTACGAGTTGAACGGTTGCTTATTTCACGGATGTTCGATCTGCTACCCTCAACGGTACACCCAAAATCAGTTTTTACAGCTTCCCATGGAAGACTTGTACGAGGCCACTTGTCAGCGGCGCTTAAGGTTAGAACAGCAAGGATACCAAGTGGTGGAAATGTGGGAACACGAGTATGATCACCTTTTGAAAACCGATCCCGAGTTTAAACGTATCGTGGAAAGTTACAAGCTGGTGAACCATCAAAACCCACGAGATAGTTTGTACGGATGACGGACGAATGTAACCTGTTTGCTGTACCACGCCAACGATGAGAAAGGAGAAGAAATCAAATACTTGGACGTGTGTTCGCTGTACCCTTAAATGTGCAAATATTGTCATTTTCAAGCAGGGCACCCACAATTGCTGACGGAACACTTCAATCTGGACAACATTCGACAATATGAAGGATTGATCAAATGTAAAGTCTTGCCCCTCTCCACGGACTTGTACCATCCCGTTTTACCTCACCATTGCCAAGGAAAACTGATGTTTCCCTTGTGCCGAAACGTGCAACCAAGACCAACCTTGTCAGCACACGCAGGAAGAACGCGCCTTGACAGGAACGTGGGTCAGCGTGGAGTTGTTTAAAGCTCTGGACCTGGGATGCCAATTTTTAGAAGTGTACGAAATTTACCACTTTCCCAAGACAGAACGGTACCACAAGGGTGACGAGACTCAGAAAGGAATTTTCGCAGACTACGTGGATGCCTTTTTGAAACTGAAACAAGAAGTCAACGGCTATCTTTCTTGGTGCCACACTCCCGAAGACTAAAACAAATTCAAAGTGAAATACTTGGAGGAGGAACGAATCACTTTAGACCACATCGAGAAAAACGAAGGAAGGCGATCGTTTGCTAAAGTAACATTAAATTGCTTGTGGGGCAAAATGGCACAACGACCGTGTTTACCCAAGACGGAGTATTTGTCCGATCCTTCTCGCTACTTACAGATGATTCACGACAAAACCAAATACATGAAACACGTGGACATCCCTCGTGAAGACTTTATCCTGGTCACTTACGAAGAAGAATTGGACTTTAAAGAAGCTGAGGAATTTGGAAATGTCATCATTGCGGCCTACGTGACAACCCATGCTCGCTTAAAATTGTTCGCAGCTTTAGAACTGTTAGGAGATCGTGTGCTGTAATTTGACATGGACAGTTGCATCTAGATCGATCGCCTGGGTCACCGGCACCCTGACATTGAAGGAGACCGTTTAGGAGCCTTGACGGATGAGCACCCCGACGACAAGATTCTAAGTTTTGCTAGTGGCGGTCCTAACAATTACGGCTACGAATACCGGGACCCCCAAGGAGAAGTGCACACAGAGTGCAAAATGAAAGGATCGACTCTCAATTATCGCACCAGTCAAGTGGTGAACATTGGGGTATTGAAAGAAGCCTTGCAGTCCAGAGAGGATCAAGATTTTAAAGTGACCACCTACCAAACTCACAAGATTGTACGTTTACCCACACACCAAAATCGTCAGTCGGCCTCTGGAAAAAGTTTATCAAATCGTGTACCAGAAGCGAGTGCGACTTCCCAACCATTTCACTTTGCCGTAGGGACATACTGGTATAAAAAAAAAAATGGTTCCAAGACGATTGGCACCAACAAGAAGGATGACTTCGACACAACAATAATCAATCGAGAGACCCTCTGAGAACTCCAATTTCAAACAATACAATTTTCCTGTCTTCTTGCATGACTATTGTGATTGTGCCAGTCGATTAGAAACGTTTAAAAAATGGCCCACGAATAGGGAAGGATTACTTACTTAGAATGTTTTAGCTATAGCAGGATTTGTCTACTTGGGACCTGAGACTTGATTGGGATACGAAGTACAGTGTTTCAGTTGTAGTCTTACGTTGCGTATGGACATGTATCTATAAAGATTCAGCTATTCTAGAACATACTCGATGGTTTCCGCATGTCCTTACCTTTCTATGGCCTTTCCACCCATCACACTGCGGTACATTTGTGACCGTACCTTAGAGAAGGTAGTACCGTTGTCCAGGAAGAAAAAAGGGAGACTTCCAAAACTAGGCACAATAAAGGAAAGATTTACAAACTCGAGACTGCATTACGTCTAGTATAAAAAGGAAAAATGTCCAAGACCGATAGTTCATTGTGATTACCATTGCCAAGCGAGAAAGATGAATCCTTTTAAACAGACACCACTCAAGTTCAGTGGAGTGCGATGCTGTACCCTGCGATGGCAGGGATGCAGTATGCTGTGGCCTCAGCGATTCAGTACCACATCATGAGAACTTTGATGTGACTACTACTACTACAATATCTACCATGGAAAATGATGATGTGCGTGTCAAACTGACGGATGCGAAAGCGATGCCACTCGTTATCGTGGACTCTTTACTGATTTTCATGGTCAATGTCATCCTCCAGGTGAAACCATGCGACTACCACCCTACAGATGTCATCCATGCCTAAGCAAACTACTGCGGGTTTCATCGTACCCTCATCGAAATGAACCTGTGAAAGAAGAATATTCGTTCGCTGTGCGTTCGCCTGAATACTGCGACTTTGAAAGTCGATTCCAAACCTTCCAAGTAAAGTGGCCTAAATATCTGGGAGGACCTACCCCCGAAGAATTAGCCAGAGCCGGATTTATCTACTTGGGCGAAGGTGATAAAGTCAAGTGCTTTAGTTGCGGTGTGTCACTTCACCAGTGGGAGCAGAAAGATTCGGCTTACCTGGAATATGCTCGATGGTTTCCGTACTGTCACTACCTACCTTTAGTGTGACCCCAGTAATCTCTTGATGGATATTTACAAGAGAACATTCGTGGTGTGCCTGTGGAGTTGAGAGAACACATTTACCGAGAGTTTGTCAAAATACAAGTCAAACGCAAAGAACAATTGCATCCGTTACGTCACCAATGTTTAAACCACTGGTACCTGACCTGAATGCTATAAGAGGACTGATTCATTTTTAAAGCGCTACAATAGTCAGACATTCATCAACTGAACGAGGACCAGAAGACTTTGGTTGCTTCTCATCCTACTTCTTACAAGCTAGCCATACTACACCGAATTCCAGAGGAAGAGTTAGAGGATAACCAAACTCTTTTACACGAACAAATCTCGGTTCCAGAGGAAACTTCTGTGCGACGTGTGGTATATGAGTTAGTGACTAAACCATTTGGATACGCCACTGGAGTACAATCAGTTCTGTGCAAATGGTACATTTATTACCTTAAACAAAAGAGTGTATACAAACTTGCTATCATGTCACGGCCGTTATCATTAGTGATACAACAATTGCCGATGAAGGAAATCAGTGACAGGATTCAGACTGTGGTGGGTTACCAATGCTTTTTACGAGAACTGAATCCAATGAATTTGGGTCGTCGTATGGTGTGTGTGTCTTAGTGACTTCCTGTCTGGGATTTCGTTTACCAGCCGATTCCTTGTGGGCTCTGTACGATCCGTACTGTGAGGTACCACCAAAAACATGAGGGTGTTTCCTTTAAATGCGCACGAGAAACTCATTCTGTTAAAAGCCTTGCGCTATCATCTCCAAACTTGTCGACCTCTACGGGAAAACAAGATTCGTCAACATTTAGCCACTGAAGATGATTACGGAGATGTGTGTATAGCTTGTTGGTTATACTATCACTGGGAAGATGTACGTGAATAGAAAAGTCTGGATTTCGAGGCTTGGACGAAAGAAGTGGCTTACATTGCCCAAGATTTGTGTTATGCATTCAAAGGAAAAAGTGAAAAAGGTAACCTTTAAACCTGTGTTAGCCACAGTGCCAGAAGAACACGACACCTAAGAAACCACCCCATGCAGGACAGGACTGTCATTGACATGGACATCCCCGAAAGGACATTCCGGCAGGACCCCTGTGTGACTGTGCCAAGTGTAGAGAACTCTAAGAACATTACCTAGTGTACCAAGGACACCACACCTTCGTCACCAAAACTGTTGTACAGTGACTCGTTTATATTCCACTCGGATCGTTTTGATGTGTATTTTATCGATGTACTTAACCATTTGGTTTTTATTGAATTTTGTCTTTCGTGTTCAATTTTAAAAATGCTTTTGAAATAAACGTGTCCTGAAAAAAGTATAAAAACTCTTGTCTTTTCTATCTTCGATTCAAAAGTGACATCCTCTGCACTATCGCTACCTTTGCTGTCTCTGCTCCCTCTTCTTCCACTTTCAAAGTTATCGACGAAAACTTAGATCGTGCAAGTTGGGAGGCTTTGTGCCTTCGTCATCCCTTTAACATGTTATTTGCTGGACCGAGCGGTTCAGGCAAAATAGAATTTGTTAAACGTCTGATCGAACATAAACATCACTTGATCGATCGTCTACCTCAACGTATTGTGTGGTGTTACAAAGAGTGACAATCGGCCTACAGCCTCCTGCGAGAAAGTCAAGGCGATTCCATCGTGTTTGTGGACGGCATTCCTGACAAAGACGACGGGATTGTGTCTGACCCCAGTCAAACTTATCCGGTCGTCTTTGACGACATGTTAGGAGAAGACGAAGAAGAAATTAAACCGTGGTTTACGCGCAAACGGCATCATGGTAATGCCAGTGTCATTTACATCACCCAAAATTTGTTTCAACAAAGTAAAGCCCATCGCACCATCAGTCTCGATGCTCATTACATGGTCTTGTATAAAAACACTAGAGAAAAATCTCAAGTGCAAATGTTAGCCAAACAGTTAGGAACTCATTGGCCGACTCATGCGTACGACGATGCCACTTAATCCCCACCTGCCTATTTACTAGTGGATTTAAAACCCACGACTTCCGATTATTTGCGATTTCGTACCCATTTGTTTCACCACTGGTGCAAAGAGGGAGGGCCTGTTGTGTACACGTCCCCGTCGACTTTAAAAAAAATCTATAAAAATCTCGGACACTCTTGGTCTGTCTCACACATCGTCAACATGACGTTACTTCAGTCTCATCATCCCGTCAAACTGATTCGTGCCTTGTACGGCATCAGTCGCGAAAAAAATCCACAAATACGTGCTCGTGTCTTAGAAGCCAGTCTCATAGAAGTCTTACGATAGTTTATGGTGACAGCACGTCAATTACTGCAATGCATCATTCACATTCCATATCTAACCAATCGCTTTTTTGAGAGAAACAAAGTATCCTTGACGCAACTGGCAGATCCCCACATCGACACTCAAACCAAAAAGCAAATCATTTTAAAACTTAGAACTAGCGGTTCTCTATGAGGTGTCATCATTCGTTCCCTCTTAAAATGGGATTCCAATGCCCCCCAAAGTCATCCCCAAGACAAAAGCCACTCCCCGACCCAAACGTACCCAGAAGAAAAAGAGCAGTGGTGTCAAGACCAGGTCACAGCCCCAGAAAAAGAAAAAGTCCCAAGAAAAGACTCCAGAAAACAGCTTCTTTCCGCAAGAGAGGCACTACAGTCCGGGCGCAACCTTACATTCCCAAACCACGACCTGCAGCAACGTTGACCGCGTCTCTAGTAGCCTGAGGTTCTTCCACTTCTCCGTTGCTAGTGATGCCAGCCAAACTCAATTTGACACCCCTTCTTCCCAATTTGATGCAAAAATCGAAACCCGTGTCCACAGGAACTTCTCCTCCAGCGGTGACACCCTCCACGTCTTTAGCCGCAGCGGCAGCTGCTAGCAACGCACCTGCCCCCAAAATCAAAGTCTAAGAGAGATTGGGCATGTTACAGAGTTTACTGGATTCATCCAAGCAAGAACTGTCCCGATTTAGTCCGTTGCGAACCCTTCTACGACGCGTGATGCATGTCATCAATTTGATACGAAGTAGAGGCAATCAGTGGCGACGCATTCCACTATTAAAAAGACCTGGGATAACGATGGGTGTCAGTGCTTTTGTGCTCCTGAACACCAAAAGATGTCCCTTACCAGAAGTGCACACCACCACCATCGTCGTTCTCCTGTCCAAAAACGAAAAGGAAAAAGAAAATGACAGTCTCGTCGTTTGACCCCGCATCCGAAAACACGCTTAGCCAAGCATCGACATCTACCCCAGAAAAGAACCCATCGTCCAAAGAAAAAGAGGAGTACCCATAGGGGAGGATTTTTTGGCGCTGGAAAGGTAGAACATATGTTCAAACAGTTTGGTTTTCCAAACCTAATCCAAAAATACACTAAAAAATATAAGAGAAAAGGACGCGTGTCGAGCGATGGATTTTAGTGTATGTCTTGTTCCTGAAACAAAGAGATGACACCAAAAAGAAGTGCACACCACCACTATCTTCGTTCTCCTGTCTAAAAAGGAAAAGGAAAAATAAAAGGACAGACTCATCGTTTGACCCGGCATCCGAAAAAACGCTTAGCCAAGCATCGACATCTACCCCAAAAAAGGCCCCATCGTCCAAAGAAAAAGAGGATCCAAGCATCGACAACGAAGTGACCGTCTTTGAGCGCCTGTCTGGTACGTCCCCGACTGTAGCTGTCCTCAAGAAAGGTGGAGTGTTGACGGCGGGAGATTGGGTGCGCATTGGCAAAACCAAATCATCTACAAAAGCAGCCCTTGTGGGTGTGGTGTGTAGAACGTGTGCCTAAAAAGCAAATCTTCTTTTTCTGCCAAATCTTTGTGGTGTATTGTGTCATAGGTGCTGCCATTGCCAATTTGAGTTTGCAACAAGGAGACAAACAATTGTGGGCCATTTTACTGAGCAGTAGCATCGGTTACCTTCTACCCAGTTCATCCTTGAAATACTCTAACGGTAACAACGGGAGTCTTGCGACCAACGTCAGTCACCCTCCCTACAGTCACAATAACAACAACAACAACAATCCTCTTTTAGACACTCCATTGAGCTCCAGTGACCCATCAGACAGCATAACTCTGGAATTATGAATAACCAATTTTACTTAACGTTACCCAGCGACAGTTCCATTGATGTGTTTCCCTACAATACTTTATGCTGTTTCACGGTTAAATTACCTCAGGCCATCCAATTGGATCACAAAGCCCATAGGGAAGTGGCTTTGGTCGAAATGATTCACCCTACACAAATCTTAAACCTCACCGAAAATCAAACGAAGTTTTGGGTAGAAATCCGGAATATACAAGAAAACTTGGATATCAATGATCCTGGTTTTTACCAATCCAAAAAACCATCACAGAACAATTCTCCCCTGAGCATCAATGAGATGAAAATTCCTGCAGGCTACTATTTTAACGGTCAACATTTGGTGGACACAATTGGTGCTATTTTCGACACTCCGTTTGGCAAATCCCTGACCAAAGAGAACAAACCTGTCACGATCGAGTACCATAAAGTGGCTTGTCGTCTACTGATGTAATTTACGGATGCCCAAACGTTCTCCATCACTTTTAGTCCCAGTTTATTTGGCATGTTGGGTGGAGAGAAGATCACTTTCTCTAATGGTCAGGTTTCCCCTGACATCAGCATTTTCAGCAACAGCCGATTTTTAAAGTTATTTCGTCAGCCGGTAGAATTGAATGAAAGGATTGAATTTGATCTTTGTGTACTCCGATGTGGTGGAGTACAACGTGGTGGGACACACATCCGTACCGTTACTGCGAGTCATTCCTTTCAAAGTGGATTCTGTCACGACCAATGACGAGGAAGGTAGAAACACCTACCACGTTCACCGCAAATTTATACATCCTCACTATTTACCCGTCAGTAGGTCGTATTTCGACACTGTCAACATTGCTATAAAAGGAGATATGGGACAAAATATTCCATTCTCCAAAGGGAAAGTTACGGTGAAACTCCATTTTCGAAAACGATTCTCTAACGACTTGTAAGTCATGTATCCTGTGTACCGAGGAGTCGCTCGACAGCGAGGACACGGTTTAAGAGATATGCTGAAATCGGCGTTTCGTACGGTGGCCCATGTTTTGAAACCGATGGTGACACGAGGATTGCACGCCTTGAGAGATGCCGCTTTGACGCAAGGCAAAGAATTCCTCCAAAATGTCATCATCGACAAACAAAATCCCAAAGAAGTCTTCTTGAGAGCAGGCAAAACTGTCTTGCTTGAAACTGGAAAAGACATTTTGGGTCAACGAGTAACTCCTATAAATGCCCTGGACTCTGCCCAGACAGGCATTCCTGCTTCCCTCACGCCACAGCAAGGACAAGGGAGAAAGAGACGACGAAGACACCTTTCCAGAGGCCTTCACACACCCAGAGCTAGAAAGACCAAGAAAAGAAGAACCGTCCGAGAATTAGACGGGTTTGATTATTAAATAAAAGAGTGAAAAAATGATGCACCGAGAGTCTTGCGCATGTTCCAAGTCGGAACTGGATATATTTGCCATGCCACCCACCATGATGAAGATGTAAGAATCCCAATGGGTGGAATTTCATCCCATCTCCTCTTTGACGGATTGAGCTCCCATCGAATTTGAAATTAAAGGACAGTCCAAAGATTACATCGATCTGAATAGCAGTGACTTGTACTCGAAAGTGAAAGTGATCGACACAACGGCTGAGGGTCCTGATCTAGAGGTGGCCAATAAAGTAGCCCCCGTCAACAGTTTCATGCATTTCTTGTTCAGCGGAGTGGATTTGTATTTGAATAACAAACTAGTCAGCAGTAGCAGGGATATTTACCCTTATCGAGCGTACCTCAAAAATCTCTTGACGTACGGAAAAGAAGCCAAAAACACTCATCTGGATGCCTGTGTAGCATGGAAACCTGACATACTGGGCAAGTTCGACGAGCTAGATGAAGACAATACTGGATTTATTGAACATCAAAAGAAAATCCTAGAAGGGCATAGTTTAGAACTGATGGATCGTTTACATTTGGACATGTGGTTACAAGAGAAATATTTGATGAACGGCGTGGATATCTGCATGAGGCTGAATCGAAGCAGTACCGCTTTCCATCTGATGGCTGATCCTGCCAATTACAAAACAGTCATCCAAGAAGCCGGACTCTACGTTCGACGCGTGGAAGTAGTACCTAAAGTGGGAAACGACATCAGTCACACTTTGAGCAGAACGACTGCCAAGTATCCGATACGACGCGTGGAAGTGAAAACTTTCGCCATTCCCATGGGTCAGCGATCCCTTAGAACATTTAGTGACTTATTTCGATCGTGACTCTTCTAGAAACGATGAAAAAGTAGTTCGATGGTTTTGTGACCATTATGGATATCTCTTGTCTATAGCTAGGAAATGTACATCAATGGCCAAATGTCTTCCATCAGTGGAAGTCTAACTTGATTTCACAACATTGTCAACCTTGTCAAAAATATGTTATTTGATATTATATGAATTGTTATATTATGTGTTGGTTAATTATTGGTTGAACAAATGTTATTAAAAAAGGATGGTTGATGGTTTGTTTAAAAAAAATTATCATTATAGATGCACTTTAACTTCTCTCTATCCCTCGTCATGAGATAAGCTATAGCGTTCCTACCCCAAAAAACCGTAGTGATGCGCGCTTGAGCCATATAAAACGGGGCTGTCTCCAGTATCACCATCCATTGTTGACTCGTCAACCTTCGAAGATGTCTTCAAGAATAGCAAAGCTGAACGAAGCCCACGTGAATTTACATCGTGTCAGAGAAAACCTGATACCCAAGCCTGATGAGATTAAAAATATCAGGATGTTAAAAGTGGCACAAGACCTGATAGAAGCGGTGTTTAAAGACGAAATCAAGAAGGAACAAGAAGAGTGGACCGAGAAGTACAGACTTTAGAAACAGCAGAGAGAACAACAACAGCAGCAACAACAACAACAAAAAGAGCCAGACAGAGGCTTTGTGGACTGCCGTGTGGACACGAAAGAGTTCTCCTTCTCCTTCTACAGAAGCAGACCCTATGGGAAAGCTTGCAGCCAGACGGGGGTGCTATCTTAGACGATAAGAGATTGCCATAACTCCCAATAAAACAGCCCTTTTCAGGGCTACCCCAAACAATCTAGAAAAGACTTACTATTTATTTTCCAAAATATTTGTCTGTCTTTGTGTTGGTAGGTTAAAAAATAGATGTGTGCATATAAACACTTCGTTTTTCTGGCTTGTAAGATAGTCTATGTGTCTTTTAATATGTAAGAGAGGTAATAATGTGCGTTTGTAAGAAAAAAGTGAACGTGAGTCTTTCTTTTAGGTACGCCCGTTCCATGTTATTGCTGGTGGAGTGGGTATTATTAGTTTTTGTGTAAGGGGTGTTTTCCTTCATGTCCGTGCTTCAGGCATATAAATCGTAGCGTTCATCAGTCTGGCTACCCATCGTTGACCAGTCCACACTTTCAAAAATGAGCGGAATAGTCAAATTGATTGAGCTTCAGGTGTAACTTGAGTATGCGAGGCGAATCCTGGATGAGCTGGCCATGGAGGCCATAGAAGAAAGTGCCAGGCATGAGGAAGAGGAGGAGAAGAAAAAGAAAAAAAGGGAAAAGAAAGAAATGATCCTGCCTCACCTGATGCTAAGAGAGGTCTGTGAAATCAAGCCAATGGTGAGGACACCTCCACAGCCACTACCAGTATCATAGCCACTACCAGCACAGCGACCCGTGGTTCCTCAGAGAGAGAGAGAACTGGGACGAAGAATTGGAGAGGCAGAGGAAAGAGTGGGAGCCTCAGCGTCCGCAGGAGGAAAGGAGGCCACAGCATCCACGGGTGTGGAATAGAAGAAGAAGGAGGGATGTCTTCACTATCCCTCAGAGTGAGAACTGGAATGATGAGGCCACCAAACCCCCCTCTGCACTCCTAAGAACAAATGTCAATTGGGAGAATGACTGGAGCCGCCGTTGCGTGTGTGGTGCCCGGCCTGGAAGGTGCAGGCATTAACCAGGTGCTGTGTTGGTTTACAAAGCAGCCCTTCTCAGGGCTAAACAGATCTCTAGAAAAGAGAAACTGATCAAGTCGCCAAAAATAGAATTTTGTGTGTGTGTGTATTCGTTTGTATTTGTATGCGTGCGCGTATGTGTGTGTATGTGTGCACGCGTACGTTTGTGTGTGGATGTGTGTGTTTGTGTATTTGTTTGTGTTTGTGTGCGCGCACGTACGTTTGTGTGTGTGTATTTTTGTTTGTGTGGCTGTTTGTGTATATGTGTGCGCGCGTACGTTTGTGTGTGTGTATGTGTGCGAGCGTACGTTTGTGTGCATGTGTGTCTTTCCCTTAATAAACCCCTTGTCCCTACACTCATGAGTGTTTATTTTGTGTGAAGGTGGAATAGTGTGACTATAAACATTAACTCCTTTGCTGATGTGATTGTAGGTAATGGTGTGTTTTGTACATAAAATCTTTCCTTCTCCAATTATGTACTGATAGAAAGTATAGTGGTTTTGTTAGTATTAGTGTGTTGTTTTGTAAAAAAAAAAGAAGGTATTTTAGGTTAGCACTGTTATTACTGTGGTTTGTTTGATAGGTGGTATGGGTAGTTGGTAAGAGGGGATGTTTTCCTTCACGTACATGCTTGAGACATATAAGTTGAAGCGTTCTTCACTCTCGCCATTCAACATTGAATAACAAAAATATGGCAAGCAATCACGTTAACAAAATGTAGAAGTTGCAACAAATGGTCGACGACAGACGGATGGTGGAGGAAATGTTGGTCAGGTTGGAAGATGGATGTTATAGTCCTCACCGAGTGAAAATGGAGATCAATAATTTAAGAAAGGCCAAGGAAAGACTTAGAAAGCGGATAAAAGAGGAAAAGGGGGAGAAGGAAGACAAAGAGGAAAAGGAACAAATGAGAGCGTAAAATGCTAAGCTGGAAAAAGAAGAGGAGAATGAGAAAAGGAAAAAGAGGAGGAAGAGGAGAAGGAAAAGAAAGAGAATGGGAAGAAGAAGAAGACAAAAAATGTAATGGAGAAGATGAGAAGAGGGCAGAGAGGATAGAAATCAGAAAAGGTTAAACGGCCCTATTCAGAGCCACTGCATTACCTCGAAAAGATATATATTCTCTCTTGTCTAAAATATTTTAGTCCATTTTTGGTGTGATAGATTGATGTTCATAAATCTATGTTTATATGATACGTCTATGTCTCTGTCTATGTCTCTAACTCTGTCTCTATGTCTATGTCTCTATGTCTATGTCTCTATTTGTCCCTAGAGTAGTGCGTATCTAGGTCAGCCCCTTGCCACACTGTTCCGCCCGATTGAGGTCAGCTACTTGCAACATTGTTGTCAGTGTCCGGTACCGTGACGTCACCCCTGTTAAATTTCCCTTGTCGTTCTATAGTCCCACCCATGTTAAAATTCTCCATGTTAAATTCCCCTTGTCGCCATAGGGCAAACTCACTATTTTAACATAGAAGTCCCATTGTTGCTATATCGTCCCCACTCACTACTCACGTCAAACGCGGGACTGTGTTCTAAACTTGCTTGACCTTACGGTCTGATGAGCTAAATCAAAAGCATACAATAGGAAAAAAATGAAATCCGATCAGATGAGAACGTAATGGTCTACATTGTATGCCGCTATACCGAAGACATAAAAACAAATTACTTACATTCCAAAATTGCTTTCGGCCTTGGTCGTAACGTTATTGTCCAGAAATTCAACGTCCTTCCGAACCTGCTGCGGGTAGTACCAATAAAGATTATGTAGCCCGACCATGAAAGCGACGAATACCACCATGAAGATAACCGCAAACTTTAATATGTCCTATGACAGAAAGAAAGATAACCATTCTTAGAAAGTATATTGCACCATAAAAGTCATAAAATCAAAAACGTTATCTCTACCAATGAAGAAAGACTTAGAAACTGATGAAAATCGAAGTTGATAACCCCTTGATCCTGAGCCAAACGATTCATTTTTTACCACTAAGTTTATGCGCATTGGCCAGACACGTAAACCATTTTGCCATTTTTTTTCCAGTTTTAGTCGATTTTTTAAACTTTTTGCTACAGCAATTATTTATGCGTTCGTCATTAAGGGCAACGGGCATGGCCGTTAGAACCTGACAATTCTTCGCAAACATGTTCCAAAACGTGCATGGTCAATGGAAACAAAGATGTATTTTGTACAAACATTTCTGACTCAATAAAAGAAATCAACGATAGAGATATTCTCTGACTAAAAGCTGTTTCGGACTGCGAAATTCAATATTAGTCTCATCCTTCTTTAAATGACCTCATTGAATGACGACAATTTCGACACTCGGCTCTTTGGGCAGATCGTGTTGTGGTGTTCAGTAAAGCATTTGAAGCGCTGGTTAAAGAAATTTCAATTAGCTTGGCTATTACTGATACCAATTATTATCAGTTATCTAATCAATGACTCTCATTTATTGATGAAACTTGCAAAAAGTGACAATTTGGAATAGATAGTAAGGGGCGATAGTAGCAGTTCGAGGTCGTAAATCCCAACCAACGTAAAGTGTCTTGGGAACTTCGTTTAGGTAAATGATAGACTGTAAAGTTTATTTTAAAGACAGGAAAACGTAGTGAGATAGATTTTATGGACACAATTTAATATTTAAGGAAAACCATTTTGAAATGTGATTTCTTCGGTAATTCTTGAAATAATTCCACAAAATTGTTATAAAAGTTTATGACATTAATTTTTTAAAAAATGAAAAACGTGAACAAATAACGTGTGCAAACTGTAAAAAATAGTTTTTCTTCGCCTTTACGGGTTTAAAAGTCGAGAAACGAAGTCATCCTATTTGATATTTGTTTTCAGAAACTACTCCTTAACAATCAGATTTGTAACTTTCTTACAGTTAGCATCCTGGCGAGAGAGATCTGTAGCGGTCCAAAGAGCTCGTTGGCGGGTAGAATGTAAGAAAGGCGTGTAAAACTGATGATGTTCGCCAAAGCGAAGAGACCCTCAGCGACATTGTGGGGGTCCAAGGATTCCCAGTAAAACCGATCTGTGGAATACATACATACATATATATATATATATATATATATATATATATATATATATATATATATATATATATATATATATATATATATATATATATATATATATATATATATATATATATATTGTCCCATCATACATGAATTCTGTTATTTATACATGTTTATAGAAACTCAATAAAACTATATTTTACAATCTCCTTTTCCGCCATAATCAGATAGAGAAAGATTATGTTTGTTAATTTTTTTTTAATGTTCAAATTATCCATTTTTTCATGAAGTAATAAACATAGTTAATAATTACTTAAAAAATCGACAAAATATTTTCAGTTTGTTTAGACAAGAAAAAACTGGATTCATGGTAAAATCAATCTGATGTGGTCATTACTTTGATAAAACAAATCAGAGAAGTGAATACCAAATACATGAAACGAAAAAGAACCTGTAGGAAAAGGAACACAACTACAACATAAATATTAATGTCGTCTACCTATGACATATTTCAACTTTTAAAACATTGTTTTTTATTCTCACGTTTAATGACGAAAGTATTCATGAATTTCACACATGGATTTAATTAAACAAAATTCGATTAAAATGTTTCAAGGTTTTCTAAAAAGCTCACGACTACTTATATTAGGACAACAAATCAGTTTTTAATTTACCTGCAATCAGCCAGTAGAATTTTTCTTCAGCTTCTGGAACTGAATTGTTCAATAATTCCCAGTTTGCATCGCTTTCGAAATATGATATAGCCTCCTTAACCTGTTTAAAAAAAAAAAGTCTCATGAAGCCATTATTTTCACTCAAGAGGCCATTATTCTCACTCAAGAGGCCATTATTTTCACTCACGAGGCCATTATTTTCACTCAAAAGGCCATTATTCTCACTCAAGAGGCCATTATTTTCACTCAAGAGGCCATTATTCACACTCAAGAGGCCATTACTCACACTCAAGAGGCCATTATTTTCACTCAAGAGGACATTATTTTCACTCACGAATCCATTAACCTCACTCACGAGGGCATTAATCTCACTCGTGAAGAAACTATTCCCACTCAAGAGACCATTATTCTCTCTCAAGAGGCCATTATTCTCACTCACGAAGCCATTATACTCGCTCACGAGGCTATTATTCTCACTCAGAGGCCATTATTCACACTCACGAGGCTATTATTCTCACTCAGAGGCCATAATTCACACTCACGAGGCTATTATTCGCACTCACGAAGCCATTATCCTCACTCACGAGGCCATTATCCTCACTCACGAGGCCATTATTCACACTCACGTAGGCATTATTCTCACTCACGAGGGCATTATTCTCACTCACGAGGCCATTATTCACGCTCAGAGGCCATTATTCTCACCCACGAAGCCATTATCCTCACTCACGAGGGCATTAATCTCACTCATGAAGACACTGTTCCCACTCAAGAGACCCTTATTCTCTCTCAAGAGGCCATTATTCTCACTCACGAAGCCATTATACTCGCTCACGAGGCTATTATTCTCACTCAGAGGCCATTATTCACACTCACGAGGCCATTATTCGCACTCACGAAGCCATTATCCTCACTCACGAGGCCATTATTCTCACTCAGAGGCCATTATTCACACTCACGTAGCCATTATTCTCACTCACGAGGGCTTTATTCTCACTTGCGAAGCCATTATTCACGGTCAGAGGCCATTGTTCTCACTCATGAGGCAATTATTCACACTCACGAAGCCATTATTCGCACTCAGAGGCCATTATTTTCACTCACGAAGCCATTATTCTCACACAGAGGCCATTATTCTCACACAAGAGGCCATTATTCTCACTTTCGAAGCCATTATTCTCACTCACGAGGTGACTATTCTCACTCATGAAGCCATTAGTTACACTCACGAAGCCATTATTCTCAATCAGAGCGCATTATTCTCCATCACGAGGCCATTATTCTCAGTCACGAGACCATTATTCTCACTCAGAGGCCATTATTCTCACTCTCAAAGCCATTATTCTCACTAACACGGCCATTATTATCACTCAAACGGTTATAATTCTCACTCAAGCGGCCATTATTATTACTCAGAGGCCATTATTCTCACTCAGAGGCCATGATTTTCACTCAGAGGCCATTATTGTCTCTAACGAAGACATTATTCTCACTCGCAAGGCCAGAATTCTCACTCACAAGAGATGGATGACTAAGAAGAATCCTCAGTATGTTTTCGGAACATATTAATGCGTGGATGAAAACAAAATCAAAGATGTGTTTTGTTACAATACAATAGATCGGAGGTCAATTTGTTTTATCAACTGTTGCATTGCTTTCTCTTAGATTTTATGAAGGAATGAAATGACAATGTACTTTGTGCAGCTATATATTAAAGGACCTTGCTACAGGTTTGATCACTAATACAAATCCAAAATGAAAACATATAACTCTTACATACAACGGTTGTTTTGCTTATTTAAGACGTTCAAAAATTGGGAATTGCTTCCTATATAAAATGTTTAAACTCAAAGATAGATGTGCATAGAAACATTAAAACTACGTATTGTGATCCCTCGCCTCAATCAATTTCGCTATATATATATATTGACCTAGGAAGTAACATGATATGTAATCAATCATCACAAATTGTTTCCTCCACAGAAGAATAGAGTATAGTAACTAAACTATAAAGTGCTCCAACCCTGCCAGAAAAGATGTCGTATGCATCACTGCCCCCGCCCCACCATCGTGAGTCAATATTCAGTGTAGGAATACCTTGAAAGCACTGACGTAACGCAGAGTGAATGATGTAATATATAGGGTAAGGACTGCAAAGTCTAGGTAATTGTATAGGGCGTCAAAATAGTTGTATAGCCCATCGCCGTAGATCTGCTTTATCTCTTGCCACAACATTCCTGGAATATAACGAAAAACATGAAAAAGTTAATCAGTCTGTGAATCAGGCCTATCCGTAATCAGTCTGCGAACCAGGACTATCCGTAATCAGTATGTGAATCAGGCCTATCCGTAATCAGTCTGTGAATCAGGCCTATCCTTAACCAGTCTGAGAATTAGGCCTATCCGTAATCAGTGTTCGAATCAGGTCTATCTGTAATCAGTCTATGAACCAGGCCTATCTGTTACAGGAACAGTATTCAGCGTCGCTAAAAGTTACTGACGTACTATAACGTCTTATAACACTGTATTTCGAGAATGCAAAACTCAGTGGTGTTCATGTCTAATTGAGCTTTATTTCTATATAATTATACCTACTAAATGATTGAGCTTATTTGCTCTGTTTGGAATATTCTTTTCTAGAACTGAATTGTTACAGTAGAAGTTCGAAACACTCAAAGTGTCTCGGAGCTCTTTTCCAGTATAGGTTGTTAACATTTCACAAGTCCCTTGGTATAGACGGTTTTACCGTGGAAATAAGTATTACTGAGAGATTTGAGCAACGTGGACTATTCAGGTGGTTAATGTTTGACTTCTCAGTGTTTAATTTATTTTTTATAGTACTTTAGCTTATCGTCAGTTTGGCCCAGGATGTCATTTCGCTGTGCCTACGATGACTCTGGTAGCTTTTTCTGCAATAAAAAGAGTTACGGTACACTTAACAAGGTAGTCTTTACGGTAAGGAACACGTTGCTTTTTACACTATTATCTATCAAATGAGCAGAGAATGACCTTTGCGAAAAATGGCTTGAATATATTTTATTGTTATGAAAGAAACCAACGTTCTCTCATCTTTTTCATAACGTATCCCATACAAAGTATAAATGCAAAATAGAACCAAACAAAAAAGACTTGCCTAAATACAAAACATAGAAATCCATCAAAATTTACAATAACCTCAAACATATTCATACAATATCATTATCCTAATCATTTCACGCAGACATCCTCAGAACAGATGAAACAACAAAACTGTGCCACAAGGTTCATAATTGGTACCAATCAGTATGAGAGTACCTGTTATTTGTAGTTAAAGATATAGCCACTATTAACTTTAGCAAGGGTACTCGTCCCCTCCTCTCTCTCTGTTTGTGTGTATGTGTGTGTGTCTTCTGTATTAATTACATTTTAATCACAAAATTCTTTCATTAACATCATTTTTTTTTAAAAATTCCTAGCAAACTAATGAATAATACACTTTTAAATTACAAATGTGACTTTGAAAGAGTATGTATAAAAAGAAAGCACATACAGATAAACCTGGTCAGAGAGTCATAATGGAATAAAAACTTGGTTCAAGATGCAAGAGCTAATTCCAAACTTAAACTATGGCCACAACTTAACTCATTTTAGGACATTTTTGTTTTGGCGGTTTTTTTATGGGTGGTTGGGGTTGGGGGTTTAGTTTTTGTTTGTTCGTTTTACTTTTGGTTTTCTTGTTGTGGGGGGAGGGGTGTTTTTGCGGGAGGGGGGTACATAGAACATGAACTTCATGATATTAAGCCTCGTATACACTTGGTTTCAATCGATGAAGTCCTGTAACAGTGATGGTGTGGGAACTCAGTTCATAACGTACGGGACCGATCATTTAGTTTTTATACAGGGAACGATAACCTTTTTGTGTTTCATCGCTGGTGGGACTTTAAGTACTGTATGTCCCTATACATAACAAAAAAACAAAAAGACACTATTACTTCATAAAGAAAATTCTAGGATAGTAGTTGCACAATTATCAGGATGTAAAATCCAGTATTTCTGTTAAAACATTATTTTATCAGGGTGTAGGAACTCCATCATGGTCATAACTACCTCATGCGATTTACAAGTGAGATGTAAGTCACGTGACTACTTTATACAATTCGTATATAGAAAACTGTTAACAAACTACGATTCATAAGTGCAAATGTAAGTATCAAATTTTATAATCCAATATACTCAAGTATTTTATCATATATTGAAATTTGTTTCTGTATGGTTTATTTTCCAATGGAAATTATCCACCGCCACAGTGCCGGATTACCCAATAGGCAGAGTAGGCACCGGCCTATGGGCCCCACGCCTTTTACGGGCCCCGCGACAATGGACCAAAATAATATTGAATTCATTTGATCTTGACGTATTAGGAGTTAATTTGCGAGGAGGGCCCCGAAATTTCAACTGCCTAGGGGCCTCCACAGGGTTTAATCCGGCACTGCACCGCCACCGCCACCACCGAGGGGCTTCAATCAGTAGGCAGGATTTCTTTTCTCGACCCAAGGGAGGCCACAACCAGCATGTTGTATGAAAACAGTTGTCTGCCCAGACAGTCATTGCATGTAAGATCTTCGTATGTGTTATTCTTTCAACAAATAAATGGAAATTAGGTTCATGAGGTAATAAATTAATGACATGATAGATTAACATGTAACTAATACAATCAGCGTGCTGTAAAACTTCGATCGTAAAAGATACATTGCCTCACCAAGTATCCAAATGGTAAGCATAAGATTTATAATTTGTGGCTCAAACGTCCTCAGTTTAAAATCGTCCGGCATGGAAAGGTTGGCAGCTCTCGCCGAAATCTTGTACTCGGTGAACGATTTGTTTAGCACCTGTGCGATGGTGACCTCAGACGAGGGATGTTCAGTGATACTGGATGTCAGTATCATCACCAAGAAACACACGAAAGACATTGTGTGACCTATAAACTTAATGCATGGGATTCTCAGGAACTCGCCAGCCTGAAAAGAAAGGGAAATAGTGTGCATTCATTTATTTTGGTAGGCATCTAATTTTAGGCGAAAATTTATTCCTCGGTTGTGACATTAAAGCTCTGAGAAAGGAGGTCCAAGTGTCGATACAGATGGATAATTGTTCGTTGGATATTTCAAAGTTTGGTTTGTAGGAACCACGAAATCTACGAAAATTGGTATTCCATAATGAAATGAGAATTCAAAACATTCTATAAGCCTAACTTTTTGACCAAAATATGACAATTCGAAAATAAAAACCATCGTTTCTCAAATCCTTATTTTAAGTTCTGCAATAAAAGTAAATTTGCGCAGTACTTGTGCGTGGATTATTGCATCTACTTACTCTTGTCATTGGTGCAAACCAGTACACGATGGCAAGAAGTGGATAAACGAAGGTAATTATCATCACCATCAGCGAGCGGACAAACCAATTAGATCTCTCTAGTGTCCTAAGATCGGAATACCAAATGCTGACAAGCTTCTGTTGACAGCTTGGGTGAGCGACAAACTGAAATATACAATACTTGACAATTCAAGATGACAAAGTTTTCGAAACAATACCACCAAAAAACTGATTTTAGAAAAAGAAATCGAACAGTAAGAACTACATTACTTTCCGATTAATGAGTGATTTATGTCGACCGTACAACACACTGATTAAATATTGAAATGTTATAGTAAAATGTTGAAGAGTTGTGAAATTCATGCTACCCAATATTGTTTGCCTTACGTGTGACATTTTGTTGATAACGGATGAGATTTCAATTCCAAAACGTTTTCTGCAGGTGATGTCTTTAAAATAATGTGTTGATGTTGATCATAATGATTTTGTTGTTAATGATATTCAAGAGTCATATCTGTATTTTTAACATTTGTCATCCGTTGAAAAAATAAAGCAATACGAAATACAATAGCTCACAAAATACACTCAAATAAAGCTCATGATTTGTTTTAAATCTCAAGAAGCAATGATGCTTTACAACAAAGTCGTGACCATCATTATTTCAAATATCAAAGTAAAACATGAATCACAAAGAATAGTAAGTAACAGGTCCCTGGACTGTGAGTTTGTTTTCTTCCCAATCCTCAAATTTTAGACCAAAGTTTAAAAGCTGAGAGTCTAGAACTACAAAGGAAACACTTCATCCACGAGCATATCCCTGAAGGATGCACCATCTTACCTTCATTTCGTTGTACTGTATGGCCAGTTTGAGCCTGGCGAGTCGTTCGTAAGTCTCCTGATTGCTGTCCCTGCCCGTCTTGTCAATCAGCACCTGGAGCTCATCGTGACCTCTGACCTTGTCCAAAAGTTTTACAACATAGTCACTTAGTTGGTCTGCGAGGGAAAGGTACTCGTTCTGAAATTGAAGGACACACTTTATTGTCCAACCTGACCATTTGTGCATTTTCAGTCAGTGTTGTCCCTTGCAGAGTATGGCATGGAAAAGCAACCTGTATCATCACAGTGAATGATGCTGCCCCGATAATGACAATGCTCGTTTGCAAGCTCAACCGCATATTTTAAAGTTGCTTTTCTTATGAGTCTATGCTCTTAAAATAAGTAACAGAAAAGAATGAAGACAACAAGCTTCGTAAAATTTAACAAATAATTTATTTCCCTAGAATACAAAGTGAAAAATAAGAAAAAAGAACTTACGGTTTTGCTAATTAAATCCAAAAATAATCCAAGAATTAAAGTCACAAGTCCTAGTAATAAAAAGCCCTGAATAAAACTCTATTCAAGTCCCAAATAGATTTAAAATTGAAGGCGTTGTACTGATGTGTCAACAGTCTCTTGTTGAATCACAGAAATATTATTCTTAGAAAAATAGCACACTAGATGATCAACACCATTTTTATCTTCTTGAATCAATACTGCTTCAACCCCAACATCACTTGCATCAACAGACAGTTTAAATAATTGACTGAAATTTGGAGACGTAAGAACTGGTGCACTCTTAAGTATGGCCTTTAACTTCTTAAAAGTCTCCTGACATTTTTCAGTCCAATAAAACTTGGTTTTCTTGCTCAATAAATTTGTCAGTGGTTCTGCAATTATGGAAAAATTGGAACAAAATTTCCGATAGTATCCAGCCATACCCAAAAATTGCATCAGTTGCTTTTTATTGATAGCCACAGGGAATTCAGATATATCTTTGACATTAGCATCTATAAGTTTAACTTGTCCATGTCCCACGATATGTCCTGGAAATGTTACACAAGCACGGCAAAACTCACTTTTGGACAACCTTTCGTCAGTGAGTCTGTGAAAGAATTTCCGAATTGTCGCTAAATGTTCTTTCCAGGTGTCGTTGTATATGATGACATCATCGATGTAAGCATCACAATTATCTAGACCAGATGTAATCATGTTCATTAAACGTTGAAAAGTACTTGGCAAAGCTTTCATCCCAAACGGCATCACTTTATATTGATAAAGTCCTTCTGGAGTCACTAATATCGAAATTTCCTTTCCCCTTTCCGTCAGTGGAATTTGCCAAAATCCTTTCAGAAGGTCAAATTTGGTGACATACTTTGCATTTCCAATTTTATCAATGCAGTCTTCGATTCTTGGTAATGGAAATGAATCTCTTTTAGTCACACTGTTCACCTTTCTATAATCAGTGCACATGCGGAAAGTTTGAACTCCAGTCACTTTTACTGGACTTTATGAAATCATTTTCCAGCAAATACTGAATTTCTTTTTTCAAACATTCTTGTTTGAGAGGGTTCATCCTGTAACGGTGTTGTTTCACAGGTGTGGAATTTACAATTTCAACGTCATGATAGATTTTGTTTGTTCTCGTAGGAACATCTAGACGTAAGTGCTTATATTCAAGTAATAACTGTTTAAGTTCATTCCTTTCTTGTTGTTGCAATTGTGAAAGTTTCTGGTCCAGATTATTCATAATTTCTGAATTCCGAAGATTTGTTACTCCAAAATCAGTAGTGTCCGATTGCATTCCTTCACTTAAATCCTCACTGAGTGGGACAGGTACAACTAAATTAATTGCATGATTAACTTGGCTATCTCTCTTAACATACTCCTTTAACATATTTATGTGGCAACATTGTTTTTGTTTGCGCCTCCCAGGAGTATTTATGATGTAATTTAAATCATTTACTTTCTTTTCAGCTGTGCAGGGACCATAATACTTAGCCTGAAGAGGATTTTGTGGTATGAGCAAGAGAGCCAGAACTCTATTACCAGGCTGAAAAGTCCTTTCCTTTTTATTTTTATCATACCTTAATTTCATTTTTGACTGAGTAGAGTGCAGATTAGCTCTTGCAACATCTCAAGCCTTTGACAACTTATACTTAAAATTAGAAACATAATCGAGAAGATTGATTTCTGTATATTCATTAGAAAAAAATGTCTCTTTTAACAACTTCAGTGGTCCAAGCACAGTGTGTCCAAAAACTGGTTCAAAGTGACTGAATCGTAAAGATTCTTGAACTGATTCCCTAACAGCAAACACCAGTCAATGAATGTCTTCCTCCCAATCTTTCCTCGTATCAAAACAATATGACCAAATCATATTTTTTCAAGTTTCATTAAATTTTTCTAAACCTCTTTGGCTCTCAGGTGATAGGGAAAAGATTTAAATGGTTGGATGCCTAATTCGTACATAACTAGCTGGAAAATTCCAGACATAAAATTTGACCCTTGATCAAATTGGACAGATTTGGGAAGGCCAAATTGAGTAAAGAACTTTATAAAGGCTTTTACTATTGTTTTCGTTTTAATATTCCTCAAAGGAATTGCCTCTGGGAATCTTGTTGACGTACACAGTATGGTCAAAAAGTTTTGTTACCTGACTTGGTCTTAGGTAAGGGACCGACGCAATCTACCATTATTCGGCTAAATGGTTCATCAAATGCAGGAATAGGTTGCAGATGAGCCTTAGGTATCTTCTGATTGGGTTTTCTACCATTTGACAAGTATGACAAGATCTGCAGTATTTACAAACATCACTTTTAATTATTGGCCAATAGAGTGATTCAAGATCTTGTGATAAGTCTTAATAATCCCAAAATGACCAGCGAGATGAGTTTCATGGGCCAGACTAAGTATTTCCTGTCTGTACCATTTTGGAACTACAATTTGATAGTTCACTAACCACCAAGGGGGTTTCATCGGCCAGACTAAGAATTTCTGTCTGTATGATTTTGGAACTGAAATACCTTTTTACCAGAAGACTGCTGAGTGGAAGACTTACTTACGAAAGAATCTTTATGAGTTAAGGAATACTCCTCAGCAGTACGAGCAGCATTTTCTAAAGTTTCCCACCTAATGGTCATCAAGATAAATCCTAATGTCACTATGGACACAGTTCTTGAACTCTTTAGTAATACGAGTTGCCTGAGATTTTCGTAATTTTTATTAATCTTTCTAGAAGAGCACCACCTATCAAGTTGTGCTTTTTCCCCATGCAAATTCGACATAAGTCTGGTCAGTTGATTTTCTAGAATTCCTAAAACCTTGTCGATAAGCCTCAGGGACTAACTCATAACCCTTTAAGATGCATTCCTTAAGCAGATCATAGTCGGCACTTTGCTGTACTGACACTGATGCATAGATATCTCGGGCTTTGCCAAAAACTGCACTCTGTAATAATAGAGTCCAATGCTCCATTGGCAATTTTGAATTTTCAGCAATTTTTTCAAGATGTGGAAGATATTTGTCTACTTCTTTTTCTCTAAAAAGGGGCACTAACCTAATATTCTTAGTAACATCAGAACTTGAATTTGTATGTAAAGTAGGGATGTGCTTTTCACTTGCCATCTCTAATTCGCTTAATATAAATTGATATTCCCATTTTTCCTTTTCTCTTTGCATTTGCATCTCTCTCTCTCTCTCTCTCTCTCTCTCTCTCTCTCTCTCTCTCTCTCTCTCTCTCTCTCTCTCTCTCTCTCTCTCTCTCCTCTTCTTGTAACTACATTTTCCTCTCTCTCTCTCTCTCTTTCTCTCTCTCTCTCTCTCTCTCTCTCTCTCTCTCTCCTCTTTCTCCAATTGCAACTGCATTTATTTCTCTCTTTCCTCCTTATCTAATTGCATTTGTTTCTCTTCTTTCTGTAACTGCATTGTCTCTCTCTCTCTCTCTCCTCTCTCTCTCTCTCTCCTCATTCTTCAATAGCATTTTCCTCTCTCTTTCCTCCTAATTTAATTGCATTTGCTTCTCCTCTTTCTCCAATTGCATTCTCCTCTCTTTCCTGTTTATCTAATTGCATTTGTTTCTCCTCTTTCTCCAATTGCATTTGCATTTGTTTTTCCTCTTTATCTTTCTGAAGTTCAAGCTTTCTTAACTCTAATTCCATCTTGTATTTTAATTTTAATTCCTTTTCTTTTATGTTAGAGTCTGACACAGACTTGTTGATCGAAACCAAAACACTTTTTTATCCAAAACATTCTTTCCACCAAATATTGGACCAAAATAATTGTTCATTTCTTGCTTCGTAAAAGAATCCTTTGCCTCAGAAAGATCATATTTTCTGGCAAGCTGTAGGAATTCATCTTTTTTCAAGACATCTGACTGCTCCTGGGTAGGATTTGAAAGAAAGATCTCCACTTTTGATGACATTGCAAAAAAGGCTTGCTGATTTCACTAACAATTTCTAAAATGTGAAATAATACTTGGGATTTAAAATTCCGACACAAGGGGAATTTAAATTTCAAACACAAAGTTTTCTGAAATATTTTAGCAAACTTCGTATCCCAATGACAAGCGCCCAATTTTCTGTTACGAGTCTATGCTCTTAAAATAACAGAAAAGCGTGAAGACAACAAGCTTCGTACAATTTAACAAATATTTTATTTCCCTAGAACACAAAGTGAAAAATAAGAAAATAAAACTTACGGTTTTGCGAATTAAATCCAAAAATAATCCAAAAATTAAAGTCACAAGTCCTAGCAATAAAAAGTCCTGAATAAAACTCTGTTCAGGTCCCAAAGCGATTTAAAACTGAAGGCGATGACGTGTCTGTTATGGCCTGCATTGTACTGATGTGTCAACAGTCTCTTGTTGAATCACAGAAATACTATTCCAGGTATGAATTCAGTATAAATTCCAATGAATGTCTTTATCCAAGAATTTTGTCAGAGCACTTTTGTATTTCCAGAGAAAATAATCACTTGAAATCAATAATTTGAAGAAAATAAAAATTCAGTGCAAACTGGACACAACATAATACAATTTAAAGTGCCAGATGTTAAAGCACAACTGACAAATCTTTATCAAAACATCAGTTATACGACTAATTATGACGCAAAACAGATTCCTGGATGAGGGTCAAAAGTTCATTCTTCTGGAAAAAATAGAAGTTC